>JAYRBV010029681.1:0-20434 GCA_036023255.1 Mitrocomella polydiademata
TATATTTTTAAGGTGGGACCTGCTCAATTAACATCCAGGTGGGGGTTTCTACTCTAGGTGGGAGTTGATTTTTTAGGTGGGACCTGGAACCCCTCTGCACACTATGCCACGACCTCTCGCTTGCCGGGCGATAGCTCTACCACTGAGCCGAAGTGACATTATTAGATAGATGAGCAATATAAATGATAACTCGTGAATCGTCTAGATACAAGAAGTGACAACGAAGAACCAGGATTTTATACCGTAAATGCTCAATTTACGCTCGGGCGTTAAATAGAGATTATTTATTAAATTAAAAAACTAAGAAATTCAAATATTTATTCATTGACGTACCTATAATTTCAAATATCAGATTATAAAATAAATACTGGGGGGGGGGGGCGGCGTTTATTAGAGACCAAAATTTATATATTTTTTCAATATTTTAGGAGACTGGGTGTTTATTAGAGCATTTACGGTACTCATTCTAAAAACCTTATACAAGAGATATCCATGAAATTGTTTCGGTATATCGGGCAAAGAAATTGCATTACGAAAGAATTGGTTTACATAACGTTTTTTTCTTTCTAGATAAGATCAATTCTTTTGTCAAGATCTGTCAATCTACGGAATGATAGTTCATATAATCCCGATAACACCAATCGACCGTGAAAATAGTTTGAAAGTTAATGGGTCAATCATCAACCCACTACAGGGTGGTTGAGGAAAACTATTCCTCCAAATATGTTATTAACAAAAAGATGTTCCATTAGAATTAAGCGATAATCTTTTATTAGCCACCCTGTTTTAACGAACCGAATCTAACAAACATTGAACATTCATTCACAAGGCTTGTGCAGGGTGTCCCAAAAAAATGATAAAGTGTTGTTTTTGTTATATTATTTTCTTTACCAGAAATGAATTAGTGAGTTTAGGCAGTTATGGAATACCCAATAATTATGCGAAACCTGTTTGAAAGACTTGTTTTCGTGGCCTACTTTACCATAACAGATAGTTAAACAATAAGTTTCTCTTTTATCTCTCTTTGCATGCAAGCGGTGCTAATCAGTAAAGGACGCTTTGTAGTTTAAAATTGTAAAATACTGCACAATCGCACTAGAGAGGGAAGCAAAGCAAAATACTAGTGAGGGAAAGTCACTATCGTATTGTTTAGAGAACATTGGCGCGCTATAAACAAGTGTATGCTTGTGACCATGTTGTGACATGCTAAAAGGAGGTGCATGCAATGACAAAAATGCTAGTATACTTTGTAGCGAATGATCTAGATGATAATGAAGTTTCTGTTCTCATTTCTAATTTCTAAAATTAACTACTGGTAGTTGATGCACTTACATGTAACAAAATATGGTTTTCCGAGAAGACTGGCGATAAAGCTTCTTATTACTTTAGATAAAAGCTTTCGACCACATTCATTTCAATTTATAGTATGTTGTTGGTTGTAAGAGATCCGCTTCGCGGCAGCAAAGTCAGCGAAAAGAGAGAGAATCAAAAATCAAATCAAAAATCATTTGCATAAGTCTAAGAAATATCTCATCACACGATGCGTGTAAAATTCAACCACGAGGAAAATTTTTATGATTGTGTTATCAAACTTCAAAGACCACTCGCGTAGGTGTAAATTCCGATTACCCCGATTTTTCTAAAAATATCAGAATACGATTTTCCCGATTATTTCGAAAAGTTTAATCCGATTTCCCCGATTTCGAATCCGATTTGCCCCAAAAATAAGAATCCGATTTCCCCGATTTCGGACCAAATTGGACCCAAATGATGACGTCACATGTCAAGTGATAAATTCTCTTAGCAGAATCTTATTCAGCACTTTTATAGATTGTTTCTTATAACAGCATTTCTTATGCGAAGAATTAATGACGTCAGAACGACTAAAAACCTTAAAAAAAAAGAAAACACCGAAACCAATAACTCATCTCCTAAAGTTGCTGACTTAACAACAGACTAGAAAGAAGACAGACTAGAAACTGCTTACTCAAGCTAGTTATTCTCTAATTTTTTTTTATTCCTTTTAATAAAAAAAGCACTGACAACAACCGTTATTTTAAGTCTCAATACCAAATTGTCAGATTTCCCCGCATTTCCGGATATTTCCCAGAAAAAGTGCAGATTATAAAAATACATTATGTTTTGGAAGTTTGAACTAGTGTTTTATTGATTCGCAAAATTTACTCACATGGAACAAACCCATGCGCAATTGTGTAGTTAGTCGCGTGCCAAATTGTACAGAACATTATACAAAACGCATTTAAACAAATGTTCGGCTACCCCACACACTGCAGCAAATATCATGCCATTCAACCGTGCAAAAGGACTATAAAAATTAAAGATAGGTCAAATAGAGAAACAAACTAAGGGATAGTCTTTTTTTGCTACATTTTAACTAAGGAGCCTATTACAAATCTCGATGAAAATCAGATCAAATCTAAAAATAGAATATTCTTCACCTTTCGGCAAGGGATTTATAAGATTTCTTTGCAATTTTATTTTCTTCGCTTTGCGCTCTGCTAGAATGCACTCGCGCGTGCAAAGATCAGTTCCGCCTGACTGCACGCAACGGCAAGATGAGTTGCAGATTTGCAAGAGCTGTGGAATAGCTGAATTCAAGAAAGTTGTAGAGGCTTGCAAGAATTGCTTTGATTATACTACAAAATATATTTGTATTGTTTTGCTAGAAATATTAGTGAGAGACCATCAAATCAGGTATGTAACATCTACCTTTATGACAGATCCTTTCTTCTTTGGTATTCCTTAGATCTACAGGTGTCTAAAAAAACTACTCGAAACAGTTGAAACCAAAAAAAACAGTATCATTTTTCTGACGCAACCTGTACTTCTTGAGCTGTTGCGCTAGGCTTTTACGCGTTGTTACCTCCCCCCTTCTACGGGAATTTTTTTCCTCTAGTATGGTTGGTCAGTAATTTTCCGTCTTCCAAGGATGGGAGGGTGGCGGCTATTTCCTCTCACTGTTATCAATACTAAAGTTCCATTGCTGCTACTTCGTTCTTATGCAAGCTTTTATTAAAATTTTATTAGTAAATATATTATCAAAGAGGTTTTTTTACAGGCAAGTTTAACAGGAAAAATCCACTTCGCTTGGGTTGCCAAATCCAGGAAAATTATGTTCGCAACTTAAAATACTTTGGGCCGAAATAGGCTAAGTCACTCGTGATTTCAGCTTTATTTAAAAATTTAACGGGTAGTTTAGTCTACCTTATTACACGAAATTAACGCAGTACATAATTATGCGAACTGAATTTTTTGGAGTTAATTAGAAACCATGTTAATTTCAGTTAATTTCTTGTCCCTTATTAAAATGTCTCGCGCTAAATAATGCTCCTAAATATTATACGTCTTTTTCTAATAGATTATTATGTTAATGATAAGAGTGATAAGCACAATTTGAAAACTAGTCATAAGAAATCCGTGTTAATACCACGGAAATAGGTTTTCTTGATTTGCGTTAACAACCACGTGCAAGACATACCATACTCTATTTGCGTTCATTAATGGTCGTGTTCACATTCCCCACGTTGTTTGGATACCCACGTTAATTTCGTGTAATAAGGTAATTCTACTATAAATAATTTGTTATACTTAAGCAAACTAGCTGATAATCATGACAACTATGAAAAAACTTCTGGATAATCATCAGTCCAAATACCGCGGCACAAGCATGGTTAAGCGAGTGTCCTGTTTTTAAAATGGGAGACAGCGCAGAACAATTATTTGCAATATATCATTTACTAATAAAACTTTCTCTTTTTTTTGCAATTTAGATGTCCAACACGGTACAGAGATGAATTTACACGTCATATTACTTTTGTTGACAAACTTACAATGGTTACCTATGGTAACAGGTGAGTAATTATATCCCACCCGTCTGACAATAATATTATACAGTATATGACGAACAATCTCAAACGGTCGGGTCGTAAATAAACATTTTTTTTATATTAATTCTATTCATATACATAGGGCGGCGAGAAGAAATATTGTCGCGCACCAAAAGAAGGCTACTTACTGATGACTTCATTGAAGACCTTGAAGACAACGACGATTATCAGAAACCAAACTCAGATGATGTGGTCCTTCCTTTGCGACAGCAAAGAGCTGTAGTGGATCCACATGAAAAACTATTGGGGCGCCATATCAAACAAAGGGTTAACGATGATGCGGAGTTGTTGGCAAAATTACAGAGACTTTTTAAGGAAATACAAAAGAGGTCCATCGAAGAAGAGACTGATGTTAAAAAAATATCTGAGGGTAGAAAAAGAAAGATGGTGGACGGTGGCAGTGATAAAGAAGGTAAGAAGAAACTCTACAGGTTTTTTGGGGTGTCCAAAAATGAAAGTACCAAAATCTTGGTATTACTTTTCAATTTTCAGTGATCTTTAAGTGATACGGGTAGTTTTCCCAGTAGTAGTTTGTTAAAATGTGCTTTTTACAGTACGTGAATAAGCTTTTAGGCGATAAAGATAGCTAAGATGGAATTATGCCTTCAGGTCTGAAAATTCAGATTCTCGATGCTTTTCAGTAGAAAGTGGTTCTGGAAGTGGTTCTTCAGACTTTGACAATAGTGGATCCGGTAGTGATGTCAATGCTAACGTACAAGGAGAAGACGCACTGGTATTGGACAAGCCAAAAATCGAAGACTATAGCAGCCTTTTTAACAAGGTGATTGGTAGGCGATCAGTTCGTGCAAGGGATACAGACGATTTGGGTAAGGACAGAAGGAAAAGGGGCGTAGAAGATGAAGAATATGATGAACAAGAAGTTGATGAGAAAGAAGAGACAGATTTTGAAGGTCTACCCGAAGCACTGGGTAAGAACACTAATTCATATGGCATAAGCTATAAAATATAGAGCAAATAGTCCATGCTTTCAAAAAATCCTTTATTGTGTTATAGACTAGACTTCTGTAAGTAAATTAAATATACAAACCATTGGTTGATCTCTTCTTTCGTCAGGTTACTAACAATTTTTTTCCTTTGTGTACTCTAACTACTTTTGCTTTCTGGTTTACAAAATGAACACAACATGTTATTTCTTCCTCATTAGCAACGGTACCTGACATTTCCAAACAAAAGAGAGACATGGTACGACAGACCCCTATTTTGAATACACGAGCCATGATACTCAAGCGACAGGCACGTGACCGCATCGTTCCCAATATTCCGTTACCGTTCAACCACGTGAACAACGATGATCCAATAACAAAGGCCAAAATCATCATTGGAAAGGTGCAGGCACGCGAGTTTTCAAACGGAAAGCAAGGAGAAAGGCGAGTTAAGATAGAGAACAAAAGTGTACAAGGAAAAGTTATGGAAAAGACGACTAACAGTGGCGGGACTATACCCCGATTCAATCTCGCAAGGGTACATACATTGAACGCGTCTGTTACAAACAGCAGTGGTGATAAAGAGGTTGTTCGAGGCGCCCGGAGCTTAACTGAAGAAGTGACAAATCACATGAAAACAGCTATGAAAATACAGAGAAATGACTTGTACACAAAATCAATCAATTTTGAAGAACTGAAATCTTTGGATATAGTAAAAAGAGCACTATCGGATGATCAATTTAATCGATTGAGATTCATCGACGAGGAAAAGGTAGGCTGGAATCTTCTATTTGCGAGGTCAAAGTTGAATAATAACAAGACTTAAATCAAAAAAAAAATATATGCATTTTAAACCACTAAAAACAAAGATTGTCCAAGAGACAAAAAACAACAAAAAAAAACTTGAAATCGCTGAAACCAATAAAAGGGGGAAGGGCAATTATTCGGTACCTCAGAGCACATGATTTCTTCTACCTATAACTTTCTTTCTTTAACTATTTCAGGCCAAAAGTTTGTTCGACCACACTGAAGGAAACTTTTTAAAAAACCTCACAAAAGACGGCATTTATTACGACACTCGAAACAAAAGGTTCCTCTTAAGTGCCGATGCAACGCAACTTGGAGATTTGACCAAAAACCTCACAGGTGGTGGAGGGCCCAAAACCCAAGGGGGAGGAGTTTCCTCTCTCGAATTAGCAGCTATGCAATCGAACATTACCAAGAGAGAAATCATCTTAGACAGCGATCCAGAGATTTCGAGTAAGATGGAGGATCGAAATATAAAACTTGAAAGAGAGAATGTAAGGAAAGCGGAGGAGGTGTACAGGTTTGCAAGAGATGTTTTGGATGTGGTTGGTGATCTACCAAAGATGAAGGGTAAACGTCAAGTCGTTGAACGGATGCATAAACCAGCCCCTATAAAAGGAATGTGGGCAGCCCTAGGTTCAATTCCCGAATTCGTTCCTGGACTTGTGAAACGAAATTACGTCGAAGAAAGTCCGCAGAAAATGGTTGCCAAGACAACACCGGAGTCAGCGTCACACGATAAAAAACAATTGAGTTTATTTGAAATACGACAGAAAAGAAGGGCACAACCGGATAAGAAAAAGAATAAAGAACAAGGAAACAAACTGAAAATGAAAAGGACAACGGCCGAGAAAGGTTCTGAAATCTACAAACAACACGCTGAGAGCCCTGTTTCAGTTGCCGAAACAGGTAATCTCGGTTCCGTTAATTTCGGAGAAGTGAAGAAGCACGGTATGATAGCAGAGCAAAAATCCATAGGCGGGGGAAAGGAAAAATCTAAGCGTCAAGACACCGATTCTGAACTGGGAATTAATCATATGACTACACCGACCTCATCTGACGATGGAAGAGTGATCTTCGCTTTCGACGAGGTTAAAGAACTCATGCCAACACGAACATACTCTAGCTTGGACGAGGAAAAACTGTTGAAGCCACAAAAAATCACGGAGACGCGCTATGATATCGATAAAGATCTAGCTGATTCGATGTTGGTGAGTAGAGAAACGATTCCAACAAGGCCAGTTGGTTCTACCTTGATCGCCACAAATGTTGCATATCAAAGGAGCGATGACGGTTTAATTATACCAGACCCTGGGCTCATCACAAACAAAAATAACATCCCTATATTGAAGAAAGATTATAAGATTGGAGCGGCTCAAATATCCAAATACCATTCAGAACACGAGCAACCCAAGTTGGAACAGATGCAGAGGTGGTTCAACGATACCATCCTTCATCCTTTCAATAATGAGCAAAGTGCTGAGACGGACGCAGCACTACAGAAATTGAATCTAGATTCACTGAATTCAACCTACGCATCTTATAAGGATAACAAAGGGGAAACCAGCAGCGAATACTTGGCTAAAAGTTTGCAAGATAAGATTAAGGCGGATGAACAAGACAATCAAGTTGGACTCGATGAGCTCAATAGAGACATCTTGAAGGAGCAACAAAAATATAAGGTCTATTTAGAACAACAGAAACAACAACGGTTACAGGAAGCCCAACAAAAACAGCAAGACAACAACAGTAATGATTTGGAAACGCAATCGCAATCGACACAAGAAATGAATCCATATCTACCCACTGTTCAAAATAATCATCAAGAGAATACAAATAGTACTCCTACGACCAATCAGAATACAAATAGTACTCCTACGACCAATCAGAATACAAATAGTACTCCTACGACCAATCAGAATAACACAACAGCAAAACCAGCAACACATTCGAATGAAGATGCAATGGAACATTTTGAGCGTGTTCATGGCTACGATAATCTATCCACGACAGGAACAACAGCCTCGACTACAATTTCTCAACAGGAAACAAATATCACGACTACACCTTCAATCACAGCAATACCTATCATCACCACAACAGCCAAGCCAGTCACAACCACTTCAACAGTATCACCAGTTCAACCAATGACGACCACCACTGTCGCAACGTCTTCTACGACCCAAACAACACCTTCAGTGACAACCACAACATCTACATCAACAGGGACGCCCATTGTAACAACAAAAGTACCGACAACAACTCTACCTGCACAAGTTAACACCACACAAACACCGACTCTTGGGGTTGCCACGAACACGACAACCGACCAATGGTCGCCCACTGTTGCAGCAACAACAATGACGACACAAAATACAACACTTCCGACCATCAACAGTAATTCTACAACATTGCCCATTGTGATACCAATATTAGAGAGTAACGAATCTGCCAACCAAACAGTTGCCACACAGCAGCAACCATGGAATTCAGGAACTTACTACCAACCGCAAACGATCGCACAACAGTCGTTGGCGACCTGGCAACAGCAACGGCCAATGACAATAAATTCTAGTCAAAGAGATGATGCAATATCACCTTCTTCTCAACCAACTCCACGAGAACAACAATCAACAAAAACAACCCCATTGCCATACTCTCTTGAGGTAGCCTACCGACCCCAAGTATTGACGCTACCAAAGAATGAAAGTGGTCCAGAAATTACTCCAAGGGTTGATGGTATGTATAATAAGTTAACCAAATTCTAACGAGAGACAGATTGGAGATAAATACTTATATGTAGACTTATAAATTTAAAATTTATCAAAGCAATATTAATATTTCAAAAATCACTGGCAGCTTAAGGAAAAAGAATTGCTGATTTCAGTATTAAAAAAACTCATTAAACACCTTACTCTGCTTGCTTTAGGGTATATTGGGTGTTATGTGGATCGCTTGGTTGACGGACGAGATCTACCAGTACGTGCTGGTTTACCACTAGTCACTCCTAACACATGTAGATCTGTATGTAAAAAGACTGGATATAGGTATGTTTCAGGATATTTTATTTGAATAAAATCAAACTTGACGGAAACAAATCTAGTAAGGACTATTACGGTGCTTTTTTTTCATGTGACAAACCTAGTACAAGGTAAAAATCTTTCTCGTAGCTGAAATTATCTTGAACACAGTTTTTAAGAAGATCTCACTCAGTTCAGATGTTTCAACAAGATGGCTTAAAAAAATTAAAATTAAAATTTCCCCCTCTCTAAGGTACGCTGCTGTACAATATGGCTACTTATGTTTCTGTGGTAACATGTATGGCAAATATGACATGGTTCCTGATCACGAGTGCAATACAGTGTGTTCAGGAAATGTTAAATACACGTGCGGCGGACTGTGGCGGAACAAAATCTATAGTACAGGTAAAAAGGAATATATTGTACACAGTTACATGTGTTCAAAACTTTGCCCTTCATGCTTTTACATTCATCACAATTCGATAATTTGTCAAAATCTTACGTTGCAGTTTTTATCCTCACAATTTCCACCATTTAAACAACCTTTCAGGCAAGTGTAGTGAAGTGTAGGGCAAGAGTTTACTTAAAAAGCTGTTCTTTTATTCTTTTCTACAGAAGGGGTCAATAATACCGAACTAATGAAGCAACAATATACAGGTACCAATTATTTTAAATAACGTTCATTATACTAGTTCATTAAACTGTGATTTCAAATAACTCCATCTCTATCATCCCAAATAAGTTACAAAGAAAGCATCCCTATTTTGGACCCAAAACAAAACAAAGGTCAAAATTAGGAAAAGGAAAGCAAAATTTAATGGATAAAAATTCCAGATGGCTTCAGGTGGTAGAGTTCTGACTTTAAAGTAGAAAAATTCAGTATTTTTCCTATCCTAGGAATAGATTTAGAACTATTTCATGATTGTTAAGTCTTCTTGCTGTCAACCTAATCAGAAAAAGTATTGAGCTGCGAGGTAGATGAAATCCATTGATTCATCTGAGCGCTTTGGCCGCTTAGCGCATAGTTCTCAGAAGTCAGTGCATGGCTATTGAAAATTGACTGGTTATAGCAGCATGTTCTGGTACCCAAAAAGCATCTTGATGGAAATTGACCTTATTAAGGTGGAACCGTCAACTCAACCCTATTTGAAAGAGCTTCAAGCTTCATATTTCTCTCTTCTCCATTTTTTCTTATTATCCTTTTAGACGAGAATGGAGCGACCCGTTCATTCATCCCGCTACAAACCGCACCAGACGACCCACGCCAAGCGTTAAAGGATGCTGTTAGAATGGACTACGAAGCAGCCCAATATGAAGCCAACGAAAGTAGATATCCAGATGATACGCAAAAGATGAATGGAGAGCCACCAAGAGATCCCAACGGACTCGGGTACAAGGAAAGAAATACTGATGACACGTGGATCAAATTAGCACAACTAAAGGTATAAACGTTGGAAATATCTGTTTAGAAAAGTCAGGAAAAACGTCATCTGATACAATAGGGTTTTAAAAGGAGTACTACCACAGTTACCAGCCACTACCATCACTCTTATTTGACCAATCTCCCCTCCATAAAAACGATCAATTATCGCAATTTTTGATTGGAAAAAGTTTCTTCGACTTAAGAAATTTCTAAGGTATTTATTTTAATGAACTACTATTATAATTCTATACTATAAATGAGAATTCTTATAATAAATTGCTAATAGGCACAAGCAGAACGTTCAAAAGAGAAAGACCTGGAAAATTATATAACTGAACATGCACCAGAAGATTTCCAAACTGAATTGAAATTTTCACCACCTAAACAGATCAATGTTATACCCGGTAGTAAGTAAACTCATATCCCATTCCTTATACATCGTGCAACACTTTTTAAGTTCCCCCTACAAATTTGTCTTGCACAACTAAAGTACGTTTTTATTATGGTTGCACAGTTTTTTCAAACTATTCTATCTTTTTACCTAAATAATGAGTGGAAAGTGAATAGTGAACAAAATTGAATTGAAAGTAACGAAAATGAAGATGAAAATTTTGAGCTTTTCTGATTACAAAAATATAATTTGCATCGACAATTGCTGTTTGAATGTCTTTGTTACACTTCTCAATATTACGAGATGATGTGTAAAGTGCTAAAATTATATTTTAATAATTATCTTAATATATGTATTGTAGTTTATTCATTACAAACTGTAAACTTTCTTGGGCACTCTGTATTACACACCACTTTTCGTAGATTTCATAATTTGTTGACAAACAACTCCTTTTTCCTCACAGCACACTTATACAAAGGTGAAATCAAACTACAACAATTGTGGTATGATGATTTTGCGAATCCTGAAAGTGCCAAGTATCAAATACTTACTGGCAACATTGAAAACTCGGTAAGTAAAAAGTTTCTCAGTTTTGCAAGCCAGCAATTTTTGTAGTAAAACGTGAAACCAATTATCAAACTTAGATTACACTGAATAAAACATTCAGGGGTCTTATGACAAATTACATATTAGATACGCTGCACTGCTCGTGAGTTCACTTCAGTCCTCAGTTTTCGGTGGCAAAGCCAACTGAGGGTTGATCATGTAGCGTTAGGCATATTGTCTGAATAAGACAATAACCAATGGTGAGTGAGAATTAGACACCAAAATAACTTGTATTTTTTTAAACTTTAGATGAAAGAATTATTCATGAATGACTCCACATTCATATTATCAGAAGTGATTTCTTTAAAGTAAGTATTTTAGGTGCCTATCATACATACTGCACTTCAAACGTTACTATAGATCACCGTATCATACAAACTGCTTCAAATGTTACTATAGATCACCGATCTAGCTGCGCAAATAAAAGAGTTTGCAGGTAAAAATTTAGCAGTGAGAAGAGATTGGCTAAAACCCAAATGTTAGATATAATAATTCTAAAGGTAGAAACTTTTCACGAAATTCATTGCATTTGAGTGCATCTAAAATGTGCATCTAAAGGTACAGTAACTAAAATTCTGTAATTCTTAATCGGCTTTCCAAATAATCATTGAAATAAAGAGATGTCTGCAGGACGGGTGGCTATGTTAGTAGGAGTGTCAGACTTCTCCTCGCTAATCGAGTTTCTATTCCGATTTTATCGATTATCGATCGTGTCTATCGAAGCTTGCTATGACTAAAAAATCAGATCTGTGGCTTTTGTGCAATGATCAGATCTGTGACCTTGCCTATTCGCTCGTCTGGACGCGAATTTCACAACTCTAGTTGTAATGCTCGCTTACCGTGCGCATGGTCGTGGGTTCAATCCCTGATCGAGTCATACCAAAAGGCTGTAAAATTGAGAAAAGGGAGCCTTCGGGTCGCCCTCGAATGCGGTCGACAAACTTTACTTTATAATTTGACAGAAATTCAATAAAACGAGAAGTGTGAAGACATGTTTGTCCATGAGAGTACACAGGAGTAAACTAGCTTTTATGTAAAAACCCATATTTATAATTATTCAAGCCATTCTTACCATAGCCTAGTAGGGACGGTGTCATAGGGACATTGATGTAACGTTCTACTGGGAAGGACATCATACTAAACACAAGTAAAGTAAAGTGTGTGTATCAAACAAAGAGTCTAACCTTTTTTTGCATTTAGGGAAGCTGACCAATTCATGCCTCATCGCACCATTGTTGAATTTGCTCTTGTCTTTTTGGACAATAAGACAACAACTGCAGATGTCACTCACGCATTGTTTACATCAGTTAGCCAAACAAAGCGACTCAATGGAATGCCAGTGTTACCAAACACCCTCAAAGTCAGAGGTATGTTCGCTCGCCTTCATTAGCGCAATCAATCCTCTTTAGTGACCGAACTCTATAAAGAAAATTCTAATTATTCAAGTAATTTTAGCTTGTAAATCAAGAGAAATGATGAGGTAAAACAGAGGGAATCAGTCTTCAAAGCGAAGCTACATACCTTAAAGGGACTTATTTTCGCGGATACTAATTTTCGCGAGTTCAAAAAAAGTGTATTTCGCGAACTAATTTTCGCGAATCCGCCCTTTTCGGAATTTTCGCGAGGTTTTATTTTCGCGAATAGTTACTTGCATAACTTCATAAAAGAGGAATTTACACTAATTTTAATTTCGCAAATCAGCAATTTTCAGAAATTTCGCGGTAATTTAATTTCGAAAATTAATCCCCGCGAAATTTAATCCCATTAAGGTAGTCGTCGTTTGTATAAATTTATCATCAGTGCATGTTTCGTCAAAGTGTTTTTTTCTTTCAGAATTTTTTCTAACGGACAATTCTCAAGAATACCTGAAAACTTTACAACAGCCACCTCACCCTGAACGAATTGTCAAACACGATTCTATACCGAATGAAGACAACCCTACAAGTACTGTCATCAGACCTAATTTTTCTCACATCGAAGAAGAGACAATCCACTCTCCTCCTGTCCAAACTTTTGTCAAACCTATAAAGACGGATAACATTGCCGAGCTAAAGAACTATATGGAGTACCAAAAACTAGCGCCTAAAGAAATAAAGAAAAATGTAACAAAAAAACAAGATATAACAAATCTTAAACCCAACGAAAGTAAGTTCTCACAAAACCATTAAAACTGAATAGTAGGAGTCAAATGGGAGGGGGAGGGGTCATACTGATATGGCACGCAATGATAATGAGTACTTTTCAAACCTATTCAGAAGATTCATTCGCTCAAATAATAATAATTCTTACGCGTTTCAACAATTCTAGAGCCTCAATATTTGCTGAGAATGTTCTTTTGGAAAGATATGTTAGCCAGGAAAAAACGTGAAAACAAACTCGACCCGACAGAGAGTGAAATAGTCAAATTAAAGAAGAAGAAGAAAAACATTATCTCACATACAGTAGCAGCAAAAGTAGAAGGTGAAAACCTCGTAATTCGGAGTAGGAGATCCCAAGCTGATGATAAATGGCCCATTTCTTATAAAGGAGACTCGCAAAAGAAAAGCTATAGACACTCTAGTGACGAGCACTTCTTGAAACGGAAGAAACGAGTAACCGATCAGAATGAAGAGGACTTGAATTTTTCTGAATTATTTCATAAACAAGGAGTCACAGATAGAAAGAACAAGAGAGACATTGCTATTACTCCTACTGCTGCTGTTGATGGGGAGAATAAACTAAAAATAGTCACGAATAAAGCAATACCTGAAGAAATATTACTGAGGAGTAAAAGGACGGATGAAAACGTTTAAAATGATTCCGCTTACTTTTTCTCCTCTCTTTCAATTCTTCTGTTTTAACAACGTCCATTAATGATGCTAGCTGGGATATTCCTTTGACAATACATTAAAATATTCTTTGGGTGGTGGAATTACACTCTCCTGTCTACATTCCAGATTTTATCTATAAAGTAGAAGTGCAACTACATTTTATAGGTTATCAATAGAGCAGAATTGGTTCATAGTCTTGTTGTATATAAAGTTTGTAAAAATTTGTAAATAAAATTTAAAATAATACGTACGAAGTGAGTCAAAAAACCGTATACATTTGAACGCTAAGTTTGCCATATTCCAAGCTTAAAAATTCCAAATTCTTTCTTTAAGATTCTAGGCTAAAGTTTAACTTAAATTTGGATGCATAACCTTTTAATTTTTAGTAAATATTTCAGGATATATGACTATATTTTTGTAAAAAAGACATTAGATTAGTTTTAATTACCTTTAAATGAACACTTTATTTTCTAAATGACGAGCAAAATGCAAGTCCACTAAGAAATTCTTTAGAAAATCATGAAAAACCCTTTTAAAACTATTGTGTGTATACCTACAATATATAATGAGTACACCAAAATCAAAAACTTACCAATATAAATCGGGAACAGATTTCCTGAAAAATGAAATATAATGCACTTCTCTTTTTCGATGTTTCGTACACGTAATTCACGTTCAAAAATGAACATTATTATCTCCTTAGTTACTCGCTCAAAATTTAAAAATTCATACATCAAAATTTAAGTTAGGTTTTTGGCTACACGATGAAATTTGAATTCTGATTAAGGCTGAATAAGGCAAACGTAGTTTAAAGTTATACAGTTATACAGTTTAAAGTTAAAGTTATACAGTTTTTTTCCTCACTTGGTACAAATCAAGAACCTGGAAATCTACTTTCACTATTTTTTCAATATCAATAATCAGTAATTTATAGAATTTATTTTTGCCATCAAGTCTGAAATTTGTTTTGTTTTGTAAGAAAACCATATTATATCTATTTTTTTCCTAATTACCTTTTTGACAATAACAAAAAGCAGTAATATCAAAATTGAAAAGTGCACTCTATGGTTGAAAGCTACTACAATTAACTTACAATTACTTGTATAAAATCCAAAAAACAATCTCAAATTTATTTGGATAGACAAGACTATTATAACAAGTTGTCCATAACTTTTCTTTATCTAAATCGAACTTTTGATCTTGTATAAATCAAAATCAAGATACTACTGTTTGGTCCGAAAATTCTAATTTAATTCAAATTTAGACTGAAGAAGTATTTTTATAGTCTATATATTGACAATTCTTAAATGCCTAAGACAAGGGTTACTGCAAGCAACAGCACAAAGTAAATATATAGAGTTTAAATTTTTTCTCGTTACTTTTCTTGAAATGCTATATTTTTTATTACAAATAAACGCTAATCATCAAAAGTAATTTTAGTTCCTGCAAAGCCGGATATATTTTGCTGTGCTTTCTGCCTCTGTTTGGCTTGCCAGGAGGGATGCAAGTTTTTATCGACCTCCTTCTTCTCGGAAGCTTGAATTTTGGGTTGAGAACCAAAATCACCACGATTATTGAATTGTCTATTAGGTTTCTGATCAAACGATTGGCCCCTGCCTCTCCCTCTGCTTTGTCCTCTACCACCACGACCTCTACTGCTTCCACGATCCCATTGTCCACCTCCACGACCTCTACTTTGTCCCCACCCGCGCCCTCTTTGACTGCCACCACGCCCTTGAAAGCCACCTGAACTCCATTGTCCTTCATCTTCGGGTTCCCTACCATACTTTTTGTCTTGAAGCCTCTTACGGTCCCTCTGCCCCATTCGATTTTTTTTCGCATTTTGGATATCTGGATTTTGAATGTCATGCATGACTGGAGCTGTGAATTCCTCTTCTGAAACATCGTTCTCGTCATCGGATACCTCAACAGTATGATCAATAAAGAATTCATCTCTCTTCATTTTTTTAACTTTTTTCTCCTCAATCACTGGGCCTTTTTTGGTTTTTTCAGCGATTGAACTGTCACTATTTTTGCTTTCATTCTTTGTTGTAACTTTTGCATTGTGATTCTTGTCAAGATTTTCTTTACTTTCACTACCAATATCATTACTTTTCCCGTCCCTTTGTGTGTCTATTGTGGGTTTGTTTATTTTAACAGTAGTCTTAGTTTTGGGTTTGGGTTTCTCTTGTTTATTTTTCTTGCCACCTTTTTGTTTATCTTCTTCCTTCTTTTTAGTTGAAAGGTTTTCCCCACTTGCAATTTGCTGAAATTTCCCCACCAGATCTTTTGAAGACAACATGCGAAGATAAGCAATATCATCATGATTATCACCCTCTTTGTTCGACAAAATCTGAAGCATGTCATTAGTCTTGGTGGGATCAGCGCAACTTTTCCATATCTCATCATAAACAGCTTCGCCTTTCCCTTTGAAGACACCAACAGTGCGATCGGCAAGTTGGTCAATCATAAAACCTCGAATGGCTTCAACCTCCTTACCAAAACGTTCTGCTTTACGTTTGTTTTTTGCTAATTGCTCCTCGTTTCCTTTTGCTGACTTCAGCATGTTCATTCTACGTGTGAGTTTTCGAATTTCATAAATTTTAGCTTTCTTTAACAATGTGTGGATAAGACGAATTTGCCTTTGTGGTCCTACTTTTCCAGTTTTAATCTTATTCTTTTTCTTTTTCTTTTTCTTGGCAGTGTCAACCTTTTCTTTATTTTCTTCACCTGTTGCATTTTCGATTTTTATTTCTGCAGGATTTTTACTTTCAGCATCTCCATCAACATCTTCTCCTTCAGATAATGATTCGATATAACCATCAGAACCACTTTCATCACCTGTATTTTCATCTTCATCGTCACAGCTCATAGCCCCACCATCTTGCTCCATATCAACATCGTCTCCTTCAGCCTCACTGTTAATCTTATCTTCCTCACTACCCTCCATTGTTGATTTCAACCAAAATTGTTTTCGAATTAGACCTAAAATATAAATATATAAGCCTTAAGTTTCATGGAAAACCAACTTACTTTTATTTCACATTGCGCTTATAGATCTTGGTAAGGTCCGAAAGCTTGTATTAAATTTCCAGAACATCCAGGCCCAATTCTAGAAAAAAAATTGCATTTGACTACCTGTCGTTTCCCTCTTGAAATTATTCATGGAAGTGTGCTTTTTTTGAAAAAAAGTGTTTAAATATTTTGTATGAAACCCTGCCCTTTTAATTAGAATCAGACGCTAACTCTTCTCTTCTAGAATTGGGCTTGACATCTCACTCCTAAAATGGAATAAATAAATCTAAAAAAAGGGTGCCCTGATAGGGTCTTTGTTTACAGAATAACTAGAAATTTCAAGGACATTTTTTGAAAATATTTCTTTATACTAGGATGAAATGAATATATAAAAAGATTTCAGGAAAAATTAACATTTATTTTGGACAAGAATAAACAAGAGTAAAAGTACAGCTTGGAAGAATTGTTTGTGTTCAAACTTATGTACAATCATATTCCATTGATATGTAGTTCTATGATTTTTTCAAATAGTAAATTCAATATATCATATTCTTATTCATAATATCATGAGAATAAAGAAATATATTTCATTTCATTGTATTGGGAGAGAAACTATAAATAAAAGTTTATTAAAAAAAATCAAGTTTGGATGGCATAAATAATAATATAAAACATCAAACACAAAATGCACAATTTGAAGATACACATTTTTAAACACATATAAAGCATAGAAGCATAAAAGATACAGAAACATAAGAAATAGGATTGGAACAAGTACTTTAAAGTTTTATATTTTTAACCCAATTTCCTAATTGTTTCCTACAAATACAGTAATGTTTGCATTTTTGTAAGCATGTTTTTTACTAAAAACATGAAATGGAAGTTTTTATTATAAAAGGTAAATCCAACCTGGTGTTTCTTATTTTTGCCAATCTGTATTGTTTCTGCTTCTTATATAAAAATCTTCAAAATAGAACGGTTTCAATCATAGCTGAAACACATCTAAATTTTATCTCATTTACCCTTAAGAGAAACTTTTTTGAGCTATGTGATACTAATCAGACCATAAGGTATATATTGTTGAAAATTCTTTATTCTTTTCCTTTCAAAGAATATAATTAAAAATAAAATCGAAAAATTGGAGCCTTGAAAATAATTTTCTATAATTATCAAGCACCTAATTAAAACCAAATATCAGGTTAAATATTCAAAATCATTTGGTGTCAAAAGATTTTTCCCTTTCCATGACAGAATCTTCAAATTTTATCAAAAATGTAGTTCCTTTGTGCCAATGCACAGTCACAGATGCAGGAAAACCACAACCTTTCAAGATACCTTCCAATATTCCAGCTGTAAAAGCAGCACAATTAAGTTGTCCCTTATCTTTTGGTACAGAAATAAATCGATTGACCAGAGATTCTTTTTCAATTATATAATACGTTGCAACATCATCATTTGCATGTTCAAGTTTATCTGCCTCCCGACCAAACAAAGATTTCCATAGATTGGAGCGAATAAACATGAGAACATTGAGTAATCTTGTATCACGACGAAAACCACGCTCACGGATTGTAAGTGTATCAAAGAGTTTCAGCCCGATCTGCTCCCCAAACCCAGCTAGTTTCTCTTGCAGTTCATTTACAGTGAAAACTCTACTTTGAGAATACTGAACAATTTCAGAAAAGAGTAGAGCATAAGAGCTGATGTTTACTTCATATTTTCCTTTGCTGAGTGGTCGTTCTAATATATTAACAGATTTTGACGACATTCTTTTATTACTATATTTCCTAAAATAAAAAAATTACAAATTTTATATATAGAATGCAAACTGTACGGGAAAGAACATTTTAATAGCACCCAAATTGCCTTAAAAATAATAGCAGTCAATAAATCAGCAGTCTTTAAAGAGAGTTTATAACTGCCCAAAAGTTTCTTCAAACAGCCAAAAACTTGACTGCTTCGATCAGCACAGATGATTATATGCCCAAGAAAAAAATTATTTGGTTTATATATATTTCTTTCTACAGGTGAGTTTCATATTAGTCGTTTTAAAATTCTAGAGTTTTTTTGGCTAACAGCAGCTTCCTAACAATATACAGACAGTGACTGACCAACTTTAGATTAATATAAACATTTGATTGAAAGTAACAACTTTAAACACCAGGTACAAATCAAAGTCTGGATTTAACCACCGTAAACATTTGGTAGATACTATGTACAATTTTTGATGAAGTCATCAGAAAGTTCACTTTTTCTCAAAGTTTAGCGCAACTGTAACTTAGCGTAACTGTAACCGTTTAATTTTTAAAGCAAGGAAATTTTCATACACAGTCGTACAGGTCAGGTTTCCAGTGGTTTGTTTTCATTGTGAACTAACGCGTCGTTATTTTGTTTGTTATATATACCTGGCGCCCAGTCAAATTTGCTAAAAATGCGCGGAACGCATGCACAATTGAAACCTATCAGAACGTATTTTTCTGTAACATCTTTGACATAAAACACTGAGGTGCAGGAGAGTTAAGACGTTGTGCCGTCACAAGTAAATTATCGTTTCAGTACATTTATTTGTTTTGACTCCTTTTCGGCTAAAATCCAAGATTGCAGTCAGTCAGGGAAAGATTCCTAAATAAGACACACCTGTATAGGCTCTGACATCTAGAACGGGCTTTAAGCCAAATTTACCGGTGCCAGTTCAATACAAATTCTTATAAAGAGTTATATCTCAAGATTGACCGTTAACGTCTGTTTGTGATTTTTGGCTCGAATATCCACATTGCTTTACTCTTCACTCTAAGCGTTGTTGGAGTTTGCGCAAAATGTCTGGTTCGGCTGAAAATTGGATTTTTTTTATGATTATGGGCATTCAAAAAGTATGTTTGTCTGGAAGGGGAGGGGGGTTTTGGTTCAGAGCAAAAGCAAACACCCATTGTTCAAAAGCGAACAAGGGGGAAGAGGGGGGTCAAAAATTGGCAAATTTGAGCGAATGTACTTTTTGAATGCCCCTATGTCCTATTTAGGGGTGACACTCAACTTGCCACGTTTGTGGGTGGGTAGGTTTTATCAGTGGCCGTTTCTTTCGTGGCATAAATGTTCAAAAGCAAGTATTTTTCGCGATTCCAACATCCAAATCAAGCTCCGCTCCCAATCGCTATCTTGGAATGAAAGACAAGTTAGCATATTATGTGGAACCAGAATGAACGGAATGCTTGCACTATAACGACGTGTTCCGTAAAATGTATATATAAATGGTAGCGCGTAAAAGGACAACAACAGATATTTTCGTTACTAATAATTTTTAGTTTTTGCGTTTTGCCACGACTGGCCGTTATTAGGTTGGTGGGTGGGTGGGTCTAGAAACAAACCAGTCGGGGGAATTGTACCGAAACGGAAATTGTAGCCATTTAAGGAGATTGTTGCCGTTTCAGGAAATAAATACAAAAAACAACAACAACAAAAAAGAGCCGTAAACGGCTATTATTTCCTTAAACGGCAACCACTTTTCTTTAAAGC
>JAYRBV010029693.1:0-10069 GCA_036023255.1 Mitrocomella polydiademata
CAACTAACTATAGAAATCAACTCACATATACAACTAACTATAGAAATCAACTCACATATACAACTAACTATAGAAATCAACTCACATATACAACTAACTATTTGTTTTTTAGATTTCACGTAGTGAAAGGTATTGGTTTCGTCGTGTATGTTTCTCTCCGACAGTCTGAATCGGTGCCGGTTGAAGTTTGTTATGATTTTCCGCCATGAGACTAAGCGTAGAAGCATTATGGATTTCTCTGCATAGGGACGGCGGAAGACAGACTAGTAAAAGTGTAAAGGTGGCGACAAGGAAAATTTTTATCATTCGTAAGCCTCTATAAGAGGGTCTCAGAAGCAATTTTAGGAATCTAAATCTAAGATATATTTACTCACTTTATTTTATTTTTTTTGAACTTTTACTTGAATATCCAAGTTACAAGCCAGTAATACAATACAAATTATATATACACAAACTTAGTCTGCGTAACCGACCAACTACGCTTCAATTTTTTAAACGATTTCACTCAGTGCAAAAACACCCGTAGTGGGTTTGGTCAATTATCATATTCAGGGGCGGTTCTAGGGTACCTCGCATGCATCGCGTGAGGTTAGGAAACCTACAAAATTGTTTTTACATGTCGGTGAAATATTTTACAAAGTCGAAATCACGTCGGAATCTTACTCAACTTAGTCGGGTCTTGTTGTTTGTGGAGCTTTTGCCGAGGGGTGAAGCATAGTCTGCGCAACATTACACTTTGCTCTGCTTCGCTTGTTATGCTAATTAACGCTGCGTTGGCCTGTGCGCAATTCTCTACTTTTTCGTATTCAATCACCTCAAAAAACTGGGTGGCTGAGTATACATACGTGAAAATTTGTAAATAAAAAACCGTGCGGAACATCCGCTAATCCGAGATTTTCATTGTTAGTCTCCAGTCTACTTGCATATAAGAAAGCAATAGTTATTGCGCACCAGACCACCGCAGCGGCAATTCGCTTAAAAAGCGAAGCAGAGCAAAGTGGGATGTTGCACAGACTAGGTGAAGTAGTGAGTATAGAAAATTCGTAAAAGCATATTTTATTTAAAAAAAAAACATCTCAAAAAACTTTTAGCATTTTAATTATGATACAAAATGTAAGAAAAATATACAAGATATAAAATTTTCTAAAGTAAAATTAAAAAAAAAACTATAAAAAAAGAAAGAAAAATAAATCGAGATATAGTATTTTCTACGAATCTTAACTTTCTTTTCCACCATGGGAATCTATATAACCCCCAGTGTAATCTATTTTTTCCACCCAGAGAGAATCTGTAATTTCCCCATGTTAAGCAGAATCGTTGAGCAGTTGTTTCAGAATCTCTACAAAGCGATAAACGTCATAAAAGCTGTTATACAGTGGTATGGGAGCAATTCGGATCACCTTCGGTTTTCGAATATCACACTATAAAAAAAGAAAAATTAAAGAAAATGAAATTATTGACTGCTATACTAAACTAGCCTACTAATCTTTATCGATTATGTCTTTCAAATGTATTAGCGCACATACGTTATCTGAACACAACAACCGGAATGGTAGCCGGACCTCGTTTCCCAACCACGTTCACAGGGTCTTTTTTCGCTTTTTTTTTACCAATCTGATATTTAAAACTTTTCTTGCCGTTCTATATCATAGATTGGTAAAAAAGCGAAAAAAAGACCCTAGGAAAGAGGTTGCTCATTTCCCGTACGGCCTTTTTATTGTCTAATTTTCCTCAGACAGGACAGGACAGACTGATTATAACCGATCAAAATGGCAAGAACAGCTTTTTTATTGTTCAAGTGAACCAATCAGATTTCAGTACAACCATATGTCTTGTCCTGTCCGGTTAATGTTGATGTCCGAAAAACAAAACAAGTGGAATTCCACCTTTTAGTCCGTAATGCGCATTTAGCCTGATTTGGATACATAGCGAATTTGTCTATACACAAAACTGGTCTTTATCAAGGTCTACGAATTTGAATTCGTTTGACGTTGTACAAACATTCTTTTGACGTCCAGAAGGGCTCGCTTACCACTATTCCTCGTTTTGTCATTTTTTCGTGGACTTGTTCAACAGGAAAAGCGAAGGAGAGTGACAGTTGGGATCCTCTGGAAGTGACGTCGGAGGGTGTTAGTATAGTTACCAATTCCTTATCTTGGGCACAGTTTAACCTCGTAACAATCAAAAATTCTAAGTAGCCTAAAAGAGAAATCTATATAATAAAAGCCGTATTCTCTATCTATCTATCTATCTATCTATCTATCTTTGTTTGTACGCATTAATGGTAGCCGAGCTGTGGGAGAAATAATTTAAACATTTTCAAAAAAAGGGCGTGCGTTCTATCGACGGGCGAAAGCAGTGTCTCTTCAGCATCCTTGCGACGCTGGTTTACCAGCTAGTAATTAATAAAAGCCGTATTTTGTATGCACGCATTCCAAAATGGTAGACAAGTTGTGTGTTTCTAGAGAACTTTTGGTTAAAAGAAGCTTTTTTAAAAACTCTTCTGGGAATTCTAAACTATACGATTTGGGCACAGTTTAACCTCGTGGGCTTCGTGTCAATCAAAAATTCTAAGTAGCCTAAGAGAAATAGGTAATATTATTACTACCATTGCATTGTCATGATTATTTACCAAAGATGACCTCTTCAGTAGTAAGCACCTGTAGCCAATTAGTGTCTGGACCAGAGGCGGATCTAGAACTGGTTTAAAGTATGTGGAGAAGAGCGAAATGCCATAATCTATTTCTATTTTTCAATAAGCAACGGCGTTTTATTACAATTCACACTTCTCCACATACTTTAATCTAATTCTAGATCCACTTTAGACTACGTTGTGAAACACCTACAACGGAACCTATAGAGAGGCTATTCTCGTCACTGTGACCGAAGCTTGGTACAGTAACAAGCCTGTTATTTCAATCACTCCACAGAATTTAGTATTTCTCCCTTACCTTAATGACAAAATTCTCGTAGAGAACTTTGAGAAGGTGGTATTCACTGTGAGCAGACTACACTTGACCCTCCGGCATAATACAAAACCATACTCAATCATAGAGTGTATAACCGGACTGATCACTTTTCCTCGTGGGAACACAAATCTTACCTGTTAATAGTCTCTGTTTCTTTACAATTTTTTCCATACCAACTTCTTCGAAAAGCTAAACAACAATCAACAGAAAATGGTAAGTAGGTAACGGTAAGTTAGGCTTCCAACCTCCTACAGATCTTACGCCCCTCCGACAGTAACCTGGTTACATTACCGCTATGTTATACCAGCAAATAAGCCTTTCATGCAACATAATACACCTACCTCTAGACTAGCGAACAATCCCATGGTGCTAAATAACGGAGGATTTGACATAGCAAAACCAGCCGCACCGGGAACGAATGGTAAATCACCTAGCAGAAAACAAGGGAATCGATGTAAATCACCGAGCAGAAAACAAGGGAATCGATGTAAATCACCGAGCAGAAAACAAGGGAATCGATGTAAATCACCGAGAAGAAAACAAGGGAATCGATGTAAATCACCTAGCAGAAAACAAGGGAATCGATGTGAAATCACCTAGCAGAAAACAAGGGAATCGATGTGAAATCACCTAGCAGAAAACAAGGGAATCGATGTAAACTAGTAAACAATCCCACCGGGAACGAATGGTAAATCACAAAGCAGAAAACAAGGGAATCGATGTAAACTAGTAAACAATACACCTTTTCGACGCAAAATTCTACCATTATGAATGCTACACTAAACTCGATTCAGTTTCCTCTTTAGTTATGCAAGATTAACTTTTATTATTCATTGGAGAAATGTCCTGCCGTTTAATGTTTTATCTAAAATTATATTATGTGTTAATAGCGTTGATAATTTTCCCAACCTAAACTCATTAGTCAAAAGGTCTGGGATCGGTTTTGGTGTAAAATTTTTGAAATTTTTCTAGTGTTGAAACGGTGTATTCCATATCATGCGCGTGCATGAAAATGATGTTAAATGATTGGTTTTTACCGTGCTGTACCCTTCCGCATTTCGCGGGCGATTTCATGCACCGATTGCATCACTTTTTTATTAATGCCTGCGAAACAATTTACTTCCGCGTAAAATTTATGTACAACTCTATCTAAAGTACTATATATATAAAAAGGTGAAAAGGTGAAAAGGTGAATTAATTAAACAATTGGTGAAATTTGCACTTACTATTATCCATTGTGAATCGTTTAGTTATATCTACTCCCCACCAGCCGCTGAATCTGGAAATGAATAAATTGCAAAATCTTATCCGACAAAACAATGTCAATGTCAAAATTATGTCCGACGAAAAATTTTGTCCGGCGAAAATTGTGTCCAAGTTTTACACAAACTTTGGGCAAATTTACGGACGAAATTCTTTGGAGGTGACGAAAATGATGTCCGACGAAAATTTTGTCCGACATTGTTTTGTCCGATAAGGTAATCAAAGTTTCGATCCCAGGGCTCTGTTTCGCTTTTTTATATATCTTCGCGCCGTCACGAGATATAAATATTTAGCGAATCGGAGCCCTGGGATCGAGGTTGAGTCTCATTCACAATTTACTTCTTTGTTTGGATCAACCTCGTTCTCAGGCCATCCTTTTCCTATCAAGTTTTTTGATAATTTGATGGGCGTGACGCCGGAGCTCCGAAGAACTATTTTAGTATCTATCAGTAGTCTATCAAAAAGCCCGAAGAATTGCCCTTGGGAATTAATTAGTCTTGGATTTAAAAGACTATGTCTCTACTTCGGTGTAGCCGTGTATACCTTAGGGAAAAAACTTTGGCGGATCGCCGATTTATTTTTGGCGGAATTAATTTTAACAGTTTATAGGAAAAATACTATTTTAGGCATGAAGAAGTTTAAGGTATAGCCAGAGAGTAGTTTCCTCAAGTTCATTATTTTTGTACATCACAATCTTATCCGCGTGTAGAACAAAAAAAAAACATAGGATATTAATATAAATACCTTTTAATATTGTTGTTCTCGTGCGCGTATTTCTCGTGCAAGAAAATACCACCTGTTGCCCCCGGTCCACTGTTCAAATACTGTAAAATAAAAAATCATGACAGTCTTAAGGAAAATACTAGAAAACTAGTCTCCACAAGTGTTACACTATCCGGTAAAATTATCAAAAAATTAAAAGTGAAACTTGTTGTCTATTTGATGTGACACGGTAAAATATTGTCGTACCGGTTTCATTAGAAAAATAATCAAGTCAAAGCTTTGAACAGCGGTGGTTTGCACACAAGCAGTATTTTATTATTATAAAAGTTTCAAGCCTTCTAGCTAAACTAAAACCATCTCAAACAAATTAAAGCATTTCACCTCTCGATAATTCTGCTTACAACTTGTCTGATAATTTATGTTTATCCGAATTTTTATAGAGAAGTGTCTCTTAATTATCAACAATAGACCCTTCCCGAAATACCGTTTGTACATAGGTTCCTACTATTAATCTCGGTTTCATGAAATACTTGCACGTGCTTCTATCATCTCAAGGGTGTTTGAACCTTTATTACGCATTGATGGAATGAGACTCAATTACACAACTACGGGGCTAATCATAGGATTCTATATTTCGGGAAAGGTCTATTTTCATCAAATGCCGTCCACCGTTCTTTCATTAAGAGCGTTCTTCCCGCGCCGTTAGATATAGTTACGCAAACAGATCTTTGCAAGAACTCCCTCTCCGGAAAAACTTCTTATTCGATGAACCAAACATGTATGATATGATTTGTGTTACCTTATACGTACACCAACAAGCAAAGTCGACATTCCAATCATGAAGAGATAATTCAACATTTCCAACCGCGTGCGCCAAATCAAAACCCACGGTACAACCCTGAAAGTATGAATGCACGCGCATGCGCACGGTTACTTCTTTTTTACGTGATCATTAGACTAGAAATAGTCTCTCCTACGAACGAAATTTACGGAGAACAGAAGAACGGGAGGAATGCTTTCTCTAGCTGATTCCCGTTTCCCCCGGTTTCCGATATTTCCCGATATTCCCGTAGAGCGATTTATCAAGTCTACGTGATCATGTGAGATCAAAATTTTATTTTACAAACTAGAAAGATAGATATCAATTTCTAGTTTTATTTCTAGTTTGTAAAATAAAATTTAATTATATAATTCAATTGAGCACCCCTCTCAATTATGGCAAAATATTATCCAAAATTTAAGTGATCTGTTTGATCAGAAGTAAATTTGGCAGACTAGAAAATTAAGCGTCGAGGGGGTTTATTTTGAAATATAATTTACCTTTTTATGACCAACTTCTGTAATTTTTTTAAGGTCAAAATATTGACCTGTATAATATTGAACACCTGAAAAGAAAGTAACGGAAGTGCGTTTATTTCCGGTTTATTTCCGGTTCCAAGGGTGGCTACGTACTGTATCTTGGTAATTTTCCAGGTACTACCCACAAAACAAAAGATTATTCCGATACCAAAGACATGCCAAAACGGAGGTATGTCTCTGTTCCGACTTAAATTCTTAATAAAAAGCAAGGGAGCCCTTTAGCATTCGTTCACATTTCGTAATTTCTTAAAATATAGGACAGGTCGAAAATCTCTCATCAATAAGCTCGTGAAGGAAACAGAAGTGACGGAGAGTGTAACTTTCAACAACAAAGATGGAGAGAGGGTACTTACCTGTGAATAATATGAGAGCGATCTCATCTCCTTCCTTCTCAATTAAGTCGATTATATCTTGCGGCCTAAGACTTTCTTCCCCCTAGAAATGAAGAGCAAAATTTACACTAAAGTAAATGGAGAAAAAAAATTCGGTGAAAAATACAGCCACGTTCCCAGGGTCTTTTTTTTTTCTTTTTTTTTAAAGTGGAACGAAAAACGCCCTGGGAACGAGGTCGGTAAAATATATATAGTCCGATTTGTTAGT
Organism: Mitrocomella polydiademata; assembly: GCA_036023255.1. Lineage (NCBI taxonomy): Eukaryota > Metazoa > Cnidaria > Hydrozoa > Leptothecata > Mitrocomidae > Mitrocomella > Mitrocomella polydiademata. The sequence goes on from JAYRBV010029693.1 coordinate 6,915, forward strand.
ATGTTCTTCAATGCTTCTTCAAAAATTGTTAGTTTGAAAAAATATGTTTGTATAACATCGAGGCAAATTTCATCAAACGCCTCGTTCATCCACTCTATTTTATGAGGTTTTTACAAGTGAACATGAATTGATACAAGGAACACTCCCTATCATAAAATAACTTACCGGTCGTGGCTTTGCGAGAATCAGCGAGTCTTTTGGGTCATAACCATGGTAACGTAATTGTGACTCTACGGCTATCTATGAAAACAGAAATGTTGTTTTGTGATTTACAGTAATTCGAACTTTAAATAATTAACGGTAATTTTGTAAACAACCTTTTTTTTCGCAACTTTCGCAAACTTGTTAGTAAAGAGCTAATCTCTTATTTTCTTGGCATTTTTCATAGTCCGTTACCGAGCGATTTTTTTAATCGTCGCGCGGGCGGTCGGGTCGGGGTGCACGGGAATTAGAGCAGTCCAGCTTTACGGCTACGCTGGCTTTATAAAACTCCGTGACTCCGCGCGGGAATGAATATTTTGACGTAATGATTATTGTAAGTAAAGACTGTAAAATTTTCTAAATACAAAGAAAAGGAAAGAAAAAAGACCCTGGGAACGAGGTTGGTAAAAAAGCAGGTGGTGAAAAAGATCTTCAATTTCCATTAATAAGGTATAGAAACTTAAACGTAATAAAGTAAAGTGAGAAAAAAAATTCCTTTCTTACGTGATCAGAAGGGAAGGCTCCACCTTCGATGAGAATTTTATGTCTTTTTGGTGTTGGCTGGTAAAACGTAACCTAAATTATAAAAATAGCACTGCGGGTGAGAGTGTAGTCTGTACAAGACTGTTCGTACGGTGTAGGCACCTTCAACGCAATAGCCTCCCAATAGTCTGCCATTATGAATGTTGTACTTAAACTCGATCCAGTTTCCCTTTTAGACCGAAAGGCGGCGGGTTATACTGTGACGGCAAATACTAAGTGTTGAAAAAGGTGGATAAGCTAGTAAAGTGAGAGTGCCGTTTGTGTCAATTTTACGCGTGTGTTATACTCACCATCATAAGATTAATGTTTACACTCAAACCGTTCATGATGAAAACTTCAATCGGTTTTCCACCTAAAAAAAAAAAAAAGTAAAATAATTCACAATTGTTACAAGGTTTTCTTTAACAAGCTCTCACCGTCATTCAAAATTTTGAAGGATGTTGAATCGAAACGATCAAGCATTTAATGGAATAAAATTATAACTTTAGAATGATAATGCGGGCTCAACCGTCATAAAATCTTATCGGACAAAAAACAAATGGCGAACCAAAAAGGAAATCTTTCAAAGGCGTGACTAAAAGAGTTTTGCACAAGCATGAAGTAAAACTTCGATAAAGAAAGTGATGGATTTCTCTCCAGGTAATTTTGTCCAACATTGTTTTGACCGATGGAAAGAAAGGAAAAAGTGGTTTGTAACAATTACCAATAATCAGACAGAAGAGAAGAAGGGAATTGCACAGCATAAATCAAAACCACTACTACACCTTTTATACCTGCGAGATTATCATTGTCAAGTCAAGTAACAAGTAACCTCGTTTTCATGCATTTTTGTCATGGCAACAAAAGCCCAAGAGTAAGAATAAAATATCATCAAAACTGCATAGAAATTGAGGATCGATTGTCATGACAATCGTATGTGGAATAGAGGTTAGACGTGAATCTCGGGAAGGGTTCATTGCAGCAAAACATTTTTATTGGCCAGTATCGCGTACAGGCGCGTCTAACTTCTACTAGGAAATTTAAAAACGGGCGAGTAGTCCTGCAAATTTCACGAAGCAAATCAAATAGGGCCAAGCCTGAAATCTCTTGAAGGAATCCCAAAATTTACCGTGTCAGCAGGGATAAATGGAGTTTATGAAAATGGTAGGATATCCAAAAAGGAGTTTTTAAAAAGGACAACGAAGTTTTTGAAAAGGGCAGGATATCCGAAATAGACTTTTTGAAAAGGGCAAGATTAACGAAACGGACTTTTTGAAAAAGGTAGGGCATTCGAAACGGAGTCTTATATTAAGCGCAGATATCCGAAACGGAATTTTGAAAAAAAGGTGTCTTCCACCCCAGATAAAAAAATGCAATGGTCGCAATAATATCCGTTACTTAGAGAATTATTGTCAGCCAAAGAAGTTTCCATCGGTAGTATAATTCGTTCTTCTCTCGCCGCCGTCAGATTTATAAAAAGTAAAAGAGAGGAAAATACCCTGGGAACGAGGCTGTGCTCACTTACCGACAATCTTGGCCATCTTTTCGTTAATATAATCTTCAACATAAGCATAAGGATATTTTCCGTGAGTGTGACCTTCGACCCCCCTGTGAAAAAAAAGGAAAAAATACTCTCAAAATGTATAGCTCCAAGGGTGGGGGTGGCTTATATTCGGGAGAGGCGCTAATTCAACTATTTATGGTATGTATTTGGATATCAATAACTATACTTTAAAATCAAATGTATCTTACTTACATTTCCTGCCATTTTTGGATCTCTACTTTGATTATCTCTTCTGTCTCCTTTGGACACAAGCCCAGCGAATGTCCACACAAATAGATACATTCTTCTTCAGGATTTACCAACGATTGATCGACTAGAAAGGAATTAGGGTATATGTTTTCACTTATTTGTCTTGTTGTAGAGTTGTAGAACTTTGTTGTAGACTAGGTAGTCTGATTTGCATACATTGCGAAACGGAATTGTCCACTTTTACACTAACGTGTTTTTTTCCGTGTTGTGTAAGGTCTGCGAATCAGACATAGACTAGGACCTAGTTCCTCATTTTCATAACGAGCGCGGTGCGCATTTAGAACAAGGATTGCATAGTCCTACCATTTCGGGCTTGCTTGCTCCAACCTCTTACCCAGGGTCTTTTGCGACTTTTCTGATATTTGGATGTCGCCTCGAATCAGACCCTGACCCAACGAGTTGAAAGCCCTCACTTTTTTTTAAAGAGTCTACTAATAAGTGTCTCGGGGTAGTTATTTGGATATGCAGAGCCTTATTTCCAAGGGTGTTTGAACCTTTATTTACTACGCATTGGTGAAATTTTGTATACCTCCACGAGATTCAATACACCTTTCCCGAAATGATTGATCAAATTTTTAAAACTTTGTCCCAAATGTTCTTTTGTTTACTTTTGCCGTAA
>JAYRBV010029704.1:0-10069 GCA_036023255.1 Mitrocomella polydiademata
TGGTTGATAATCGAATCAACCTTTGATAAATTTGTATCAACCTTTCCCAATTTGATATTTTTGGCTTTGGTAGTGTAGCAAACGCGATATTTTTCGACACCATGCCTAGAGACAACAAAACGACGTTTTTCAACTTGGAAACAACAACACAAGAAGACAACAAACTTTCCCGAAAGATGCAACTGAAGCTTTAAAAAAGTCATGTTCTTTCTTAGAAAAAAACCCGAAGGGCAGTGGGGGAGCTGACAAGTCCGCTTTCTCGGACAAAATTTTTTTGTCGATGTCCCCTTACAAGTTGAAAATACGCTGTTTTGTTGTTTCAATTGTGCAACATTGCGCATGCGTTCCGCACATTTTTAGCAAATTCAACTGGGCGCCATGTGCGCTGTAGGCATAAGAGTGAATACGTTGTACCGTCACAAGTAGATAATCGTTTCTGTACATTTGTTTGTTTTGACCCCTTTTCGGCTAAAATCCAAGATTGCAGCGTGAAATGAAAATTATCTATAAATGTTGCCTAAATAGGACATACCCTTAAAAAATCCAATTTTCAGACGAACCAACCAAAATCGCAAATTCTTTTTCACCACCGAGTGTTTACTAGACCAATAGTGTATTAAGTCAAATAATTTTCAAAACTTCATACATAATGATTTCTTTTGTGGGAAAATATTTAGGATAAAGGTGTTTAGAGATATTTTGCAAATAGTTATATATAATATATTTTTGATAGAAGAATCAATTTTGCAAAAAGAATTATGGTGAATATTAGACGCTAATTCTCCTTGCATAGTGTAATTGTATTCTTAACTGGTGGGGATGAAGTGTGCTAGGCAGTTTAGCTTATTCCAGTCTGAGTATATAAATATATTTTCTCACACCATAATATAACAAGATCTAAGTATATAATATTCTCAAGTCGGGTCATTTCTCTCTCACGGAACATGGCCTAACATTTCACATATAGTTTCTTCTCACGGAACATAGTGCTGTACTATAAAGCTAAGTGTTTGAATACTTTAGTTTTGGGGTGAGGAGCGGATGATTTTTTCTTGGGCTAAAGTTTTTAACCCTGTAATATTTTTCAACATATTTTAACAAAAGATTTCTCATATAATTTCAGGGTGTTTTGAAGCAAGCTGTAAATGTCACACAAAAAGGCAATGCTGTTTTGCCACTTTTAGAAGAATATGAATATTGGAACAGTTTCCAGACTTTCACTGACCACTGCACACAAAATGGAACGAAAATACTCAATGAGTAAGAAAAACTTATCTGAACTGAAAATATCTGAACTTTATACAGTGTAGATGTATCTCATCCAAATTTTGGTTTATACAGTAATATTTCAATTTTCTTTCTGCTCTCTAGTATTGGTGAACTATTCCGTCACCATGCAGTTCAGTGTGGCTGGGTTTCTGGTACAGCTACCAGGTTTTCAATTGTGGACATAGAAGAAAGATTTGAAAGATTAGTGGATGCAAATGACATCATGTTAGAGAATGTTGTAAGTTATTGTCACATTTCATCAAAATTAATTGGACAATTGGACAATCTTCTGATTTTAAACACTAAACCAACTTTCAAAAATACCAATTGAAATTTATTGACATATTTTTTTTGATAATTTAGGGAACACTTTTGGATGAAGCAAATGGGATTAAAAAGAATGAAGCCCCTTTAGTACCAATGAACACACAAAGTGCTCCTATTGTTTCAAGTTGGAATAAAAAACAGGTATAGTTTTATGCATGAAATTAATTTTTTTATACCTATTATTTATATTACTATCAGCACAACAAACATTTCAAACAAGTCTTTGTTTAGAATACTTAGGGAGCATGCCCAAAACTTTTGTTCTTTCATCGTTCCTAATCTGTCCTAATCATCGTTCGAAAATTGTTCCTAGAAATCATCGTTCTGAAACCATCGTTCTTTCATCGTTTTTAAAACATTGCTCTTTTTTTGTAAAATCGCTCTCTTATAAAGAGAACAATCGTTCAAAAATTGTTCCTACGTATCATATCATAACTATATAATATGCCTAATACACCTCTATTTCCAAACCTAGTTCGTTTTAAAGTGGAAATCAAACAAATTACGTTCAGAAGAATGCAATTGGTTACCCCAATACTTTGATTTAAGTTGAATCTCTGCTGTGTAAAACTAGCATTGAATAATAATGTTTGTCCAAAAAGAGGTAGTAGAACGTAAACTTTTTTCACAACCGTATTTGATTAGCTACTGTTTCTCCAGATTTTCGATTAACCCCCGTCTGGTAACTTTAATGATTTTTAAAGAATTTATTTATATACTTTTAATCAGTTTTGTTAAATGTACTAGTTCATTCATATAATCGTTGTTTAGTTGTATTCAGAGCTTTAATGACTAGTTTTTGATGAAAATAATGGTGTTTACCCCCGGTTTTGCTAAAACTTAAAATCATTGCAATTCCTGGAATCTAATCTTTAAGTACATTTTTTGATTGTACAGTATTTATTAGTTCTTCCATTTAAGCCATAGAAAAATTGAAAATTCAAATTTTTATTTTTCACTGACTGCAAACCTATGACGTCATATTTAGGCCACACCCATTTTTTTTTAAATTGACACCATAGTTTTTTTTCATCCTGACCAACCCAAGAATCGATTTCAATCATAAAATTGCTTCTAGCAAGTTGCCGCACACGAACCTATTTTTGGGTACACCCGATCGTTCTTTCATCGTTTTAATGGATCGTTTTTTTATCGCTACTCCATCGTTCTTTTTAGAAATGTCGTCGTTCCTATTATTAAAAAAGAACGATCCACAAATGATGAAAGAGCGATTTTTTCGTTCTTTTTTGGAACAATATTTTGGGCACGCTCCCTTACCACAGTATGCATGCAAAAATTGCTGCCCTTGTTTGTTTTTTTGGCTATGCACTTCATATTAAGTAAAGAAGCTGTAAGAACTAAAGTTCAGCATTATGATTTTTACCTTCATCAATAGAATCGATATTCTGGTCAATCCTCTTTCAAATTACTACTTGCAAAGAACATTCAACGTCCTCAATTGAAATGGATGGAAAAAATTGATAATAGTAATACTCCCTTTGTACCATATTTGAAGAGTAAACCAAATGCTATAAAACCCTTGGATGAAGGTAAGTTTATGTAACTTTTCACAGCAGTAATCAAGGGTTATTCCAAGCACTTTTGTTGGTCGGGAGTTTGAGTCTGCCACCGGTCACAGTGATGAGGATAACCTCTCATTGCTAATTTCCATAGGTTCCATTGTAGGTGTTTCGCAATGTAGGCCTATTTAGTACTGAAGAGACTATCCTGGGTAAACATTAGTTCAATGTTAATTTACTTTTATTGGCAAGGAAAAACTTTTGATCAGCACCCCCCCCCCCTCTATATAGATTTAGTGCCCCACACCAAAGACCAACGTTCAAATAACTTGTTGAAGTATTGTATGAAGTCAACTTTATAACCTTTAGATGAAGTTGTTCAAGATATGGAGGTTGGTGCTGTTGACAATTTTCTAAAACAAGCTAGAAAAGGAAATGAAAAGTTTGGAATAATAAAGTAATTTTTTTTTTAATGATCAATTCATTTCATTTGGCTTGGTTTGAACCAAAGAATTAAGTGAACAATGATTCTACATCGACCATATAATACATTATGGACAAATCTTTATATATGCAATAAGATACCGTGTGCACATTTTGTTGTATTTCTCTTTTAAGGAATTAAATGTTAATTTCATTACCTCAAAATATTTTTGTGAAATTAGATTCCCCCCACAAATCTATTGTACGTTCTTTGGCAAAATTCATTTCTTGCCAAAATTTCTTTTTGTAAGTTTTATTTTTTTAAACCATAGACACCCATACCAGTATGAAATATCAGAATTTGAACCAAGTGAAGATCAGCTTGAAAGAAAAGATGCACAGGTTTAATTTTAACTATTGTAATTTCATGTTTCTTTGTTAATTCATATACACTTGGGAGAGAGAAGCAAAACTTTCTTTTACTGGAAAAAAACATTGACAAAAAACGCTTACAATGTTCTTTAAAAAAGCTTTACCTCTGCACCTCTGATCAAAACTGGGAAACTCATACTTGAAGTGATTCCCACAATATGAATTATCAATTATATGATGTATAAGATTTGAACCTTTAAATTTTGAATTTGATATCAACATAAAAATCAGTAATTTGTTGCAAAACATTACAACTATGAAAAAATTGCAAGATTTGAATTGAACAGTAATTTCAGGCCCTGATTTTCTGTAGAGGGAGGGTATAATTGGATTAAATTCTATGTTTAGATTTTTTTTAATACGGTTGTATTTTTTTTAGATGTATGAGCCACTGGACAAGACATATCTTAGTTTTGTAGATGATAATGAAAAATTCTCTGAAATGTTTGAACATTTAAAGCAAGCTAAAGAAATTGCTATTGATTTGGAGGTATGAATTTTAAAGAGGATCATGGTTATTATACTTCCCATAACATTTGTTCATTTACTGATGACAATTTTCATTTTCTTTGCAGCATCATTCTTATCGTTCTTTTCAAGGGTTTGTATGCTTGATGCAAATCTCAACACGTAAAAAGGACTTCATTGTAGATACCTTAGCACTACGGGATGAGCTGCATGCATTAAATGAAGTTTTAACAAACCCTCAACAACTAAAGGTCAGTTCATTTTCGATCTCTTTATGATTGATGATAATTTTTTGATAATGTATTTAATGTTTATTTAATTGTATTTGATTGTAATTAATTCCAGGTCTTACATGGAGCTGATAGTGATATTGGTTGGTTGATGAGAGATTTTGGCTTATATATTGTGAATATGTTTGATACTGGACAAGCAGCAAGAACTTTACAGGAAGCTAGATTTTCTCTTGCGCATTTGCTGAAAAAACATTGTGACGTAGATGCACAAAAACAATACCAACTTGCAGACTGGAGGATAAGGTATCAATACATAGCCAGTTTTCTGTTTACTTTGTGATCTTTGGAAAGTTACGTATATGTTAAATGTGTAATCAATCTGTCATTCTAGTTTTGATATCCATCAAATGAGTAGTACAGATTGCACTTCAAAAATGAATTACTCTAAAGATTATCAAGACTGTACCTTCTGGTTGCACAATATGATATATCCTAGTTTTTTTTGTAATATAAAGTATGCTTATTTTTTTCAATAGACCATTACCTGATGAGATGATCCGTTACGCCAGGGAAGACACTCACTACCTATTATACATATACGATTGTATGCGCAATCAACTTTTAGACCGTGGAAATGAAATGAAAAATTTGTTGAGAAGTACTTACTCTAAAAGTGCCAGTATTTGCTTAACAGTAAGTTTGTGTTGAGTTCTAATTTTTCCAGCATATTTGTACTGATCTGTAAAACGAAGAATAAGAAACGAGAACTTTTGCCATATGTATATGCTGCAAATTTTTTCAAATTGTGCTGCTTCCCTTTTTTTTAGGTGTATCAAAAACCCAGGTTGTTTCCTGATTCTCATTTCTTGGCTTATCAAAAATATAGAGGAAGACTTAACCAGCATCAGGTACTATTTTTCTTCATGAGAAAGTGCAAATGAAGACTTGAATGATGCTTTGAAATGTTCACAAATTCACGCCCGAAAAGTTTTTTCTTTCTGTTAGTTTTCTTTGTAGCTTGATGATTACATTGCAAAATAAAAGCAATTTATTAATGAGATTCTTTGTTAGACACACTCTGTAAGTTTGGATAAATTGAAATGACAGGCTACTGCTACATGGTATAATATATGCAATTCTTTTCTTCAGCTTGAATGTTTCCGTCTTCTATATGAATGGAGAGACAAAATATCGAGAGATGAAGACGAAAGTTTTGGGTAAGATACTGTATTTACTAAAAACTGTGTTTGTATTGGAAATTTTATGAACGGTCTTTTCCTTTTATAATAGCGAAGTGTTATCCACTTCTAAGGTAACACTTACCTTTTGTTTTGGAGCGGCTTCTTTTAACCCAAAATAAGACCAAGGAAAAAAAGTTATCCGTTCAGGGCCGATCCTTTGCCGGGGGTTTCTTTTCCCTTAACCCTACATTTTTTGTACAGTTTTGTATATTTTTATACCTCCGTGAGTATCACAACCGTTGAATAAGCATTCAATACAACGTCTTAATATCTATTGGGGTTGGCGTCAAACAAACACCTGAATAACCGTCGCGTTGAACTTTTTTAGAACGCCGAGTGATGGGACGCGGCGCGCTCATATTTTGTTTTAATTGTTTTGCAGTGTACATTTGGAGCGTGCAGCTAGTCTCCTTTATAATACCCAAAGCGAAAATGTGTTAGCCACTATCATTTGTCGCACTTACCATTCTTTTTAGTTGCTCTTTGCTCGACCCAAAAGATAACCAAGGACAAAAGTTATCCGACTCCTTGCCCAGGGGTTTCTTTTATCTTAATCCTACATTTTTGTACAGCTTTGTATATTTTTCTACCTTCGTGAAAATCACAACCGTCAAATGAGCATTCAATACAACGTCTTCATATCTTTTGACGTCAAAACAAACTACTGAATGAAAGTTGTATAACTCTTTTTGAAAATGCCGCGCTGACACCATTCACTACAACGTCTTCACATCTATTGTTATTGACGTCAATAAAAATACCTGAATAGAAGTCGCTTTTATAAAACGTCAAGTACTGGCGCGCAGCGCTCATATTTTGTTTTTATTGTCTCAACTGCGGAAGCAGTGTACATGGAGTGTCCGACGCTGCATTAGCAGCTAGTTTAATCATATAATTTTAAAAGCCAGAGAATTAAAAGTGATTAAAGACCGTTTCTTAAGACGTTAATTAAAGTTTGGAAAATTATAGAAACCTGTGTAGATTTACTGATTGTAAAACTTTTTTTTGTAGGTATACATTACCAAATCATATGATGTTTCAAATAGCTAAAAACTTGCCAAGGTAATAGAGTAATAGAGTATGTTCAATCTACCCCCTCCCAAAAAAAACTTACTGTAATTTTACAAAGACGTATCTCTGAATTGAGTTGTTCTATTTTCGATGTTATGGGGCTATTGTTGCATTTTTTTGAAAACAATTAAAGAATTTAGATTGAGTGTCTTAGGGATCGGTAGCTACTGTAGTGTAGTATCAATTTTTTTTATCATCTGATTTATTATTATTTCAGGGAAGCTCCGGGTGTAATAGCTTGTTGTAATCCTGTGCCTCCTATAGTGAAACAAAATTTGATGGATGTACATAGACTGGTTTTGATAGCAAGAGAGTATGACCCGGCCGAGGTTAGTCCACCGTATTTTGTAACTTTGTACGCATTAATGGTAGCCGAGCTGTGGGAGAAATAATTTCAACATTTTCAAAAAAAAAAAAAGTGAAGAAATTTAATTTTTTTCAAAAATGTTTTTGGCCCAAATTTGTTTGCCCAAAAAAAGTTTAGGCCAATTTTTTTTTTTATTCCTCCATTCTTGTAAAAAAAAAAATTGGAAATTTTTTGTCTCCAACAATTTTTTTCTTTTTTTTCTGGAAAAGCAAGCCCGAAGGGCGCGCGTTCTATCGACGGGCGAAAGCAGTGTCTCTTCAGCGTCCTTGCGACGCTGGTTTACCAGCCAGCTAGTTATATAATAATAATATTGGAGTAGTTTAATGTCATGTAAGGTCTCCAACCATTAAGGTTGGTTGGCTATTCTTGCCCTTCGGACGCACTAGTTGCTTCGGTCCAAACACCTAACCTCAATACTAACAACTTCGCGATAACTTGCAGGATTAACAGCGAAAGGTCACTCCGCCACAAATGTCTCAGCAGCGGGTAGGGTTCGAACTCACACGAACACGAAACATTAGATTGCGAGTCCGACGCGCTAACCACTGAGCCATTGCTCCAAGGTTTTAATAGTTCAGATTGCTTCTGTTAGTAACATTTTGTTAATCGGAGCCTCTCTTCCATTTTTAGAACACGCAGTTAAGCGCCGATGCAGCTGAATCAACCGTAAGTACAAGTATAATGTGATGCATGTGATTTTAATTTAGAGTGTATTTTAAATTTTCATTATTTCTTTTTAGCGTCATCAAAGGGAAGGAAAGGATTATTCTACCGGTTCGTCATCTGTTATTTCTTTCGGTCCCTATGGGCGAGTATAGTCCTATTGCAGTGGCAAAATGTTCTTGTTACCACTCCTCCTTATAGACTTTCTTATATCGATGAGTTTTGGTTAATGTTCTCCTTTTAATGATATTCTTAGTTGCATCATCAGACAGTCTGAAATCCGGCTTTGAGTTATACGAAATTCTCGGACCAGCTATTCAAAAAAGAACTCCATCACTGAATGCTTTTGAAGAAATGGTAAAGGTAGTTTTCCTTATGTACCCTCTTTTATTACACCCCTGCAAAACATTTGAATAATACGTCATTTCCTTTTTTTCCGGGAGTTTTATTCTGCTGTTACACTCCTTCAGTTTATGTCTGTCATGATGGTGACATGTATCTATATTTTTGCAAGGTAATGAATGTGTGTTACTTCCTTTTAGGAACATCTTGAGATTACCGAAGGAAAGAGGAAAGCGCGTGAATTACTGAGCATGCTCAGCAGCCCTTTCCAGCAGGTAATATTTATAGTTTTATTCCCCTAAAAGTTTTCCATACATTTCGATTAAAGCATACACCAAAGTAAAACCTCTCACTCAGTAATTGTTGAGATGAAAAAGCAATAGAGTGAGTAGAATCGTTTCAAATGTTAATTTGTTGGTATACTTCATAATCTTTTAGTGGAAATTGAATTGAGAGGAGTTTCTAAAGAGGAGTTTAAATTTCTCTTCTTAGTACTTACCGAACACAGGAGTTCCAGTTAAGCACCCTACTGAGGTAATTAACAATGTTTGTGTTACTTTTTTTCAGTTTCTCTCTTTATTTTACAATATAATAGTATTTTAACTCTACAACTACTTAAATCAATTTCTGCAAAGCAACTTTTTACTTTTATATAATAAAGATAAACGAAGCATGGCGAAATAGTAGCAAAACCGCAACGCAAGAAATTCCAAAAATTGTAGGTAAGGATCGATTTACAATTGAAAATTTACACTTGCTTATATACATTATTTTGATACCAATTTCACGTTGTGATTATACTTTTTTAACAAGTAACTTAATTTTCTCAAATTATTTAGTTGATGACGTAGAAGAAATTGACGCAACAGCCAATAAAACATCATTACCAACAAAGAGGAAATCAGGAGATATTGAAAAAGTTGACGAAGAGGAAGCTAGCATTCGTGATATGGTGAGGATATTGTTTATACATGTACATCTATGCATATCTTAAAATTCCAAAACTGAATGATCCAATGTTTCAGTTAAGTCCTCCTAACCTCTAAAAAGAATTAAAAAAATTGAAGAAATTGACTTTACAACTTGAAATAATTGTAAATTTTCCTGGCTTCCATTTATTTGCTTCATGCTTGTTTTGATATAGATGTCTAAGAAGAGGAAAAAGGATTGTCCAAAGAATACGGAAACAGACAAGAAAGTCAATTACGATACTGTCAAAACCAATTCCGATTACGTTCCATTCGATTACTCAAAGGCTGATATGAAAAGATTCTCAGGTAGTTAATCCCTTCAAACAACCCTTTATGAACAAAATGTGGAGAAACAAAATCCTCCACTATTTATGTGAAAATTTCCTGATCTGGATTAGATATCTCAGATTTGTGCCTTAAAGCACTTGCTTTTGTTCAGTGAAATTTTGTTGTCCAAAATAAAATTGCTTAGACTGGGGATCATTTCTCTATCGAAGATATTCTTTGTTATCATTAGTACGAAAATATCTGTGATTTGATTGGCTAAGAAGACGTCAATAATTCCTATATTTTATATTCTACACGTACAATATAAAAAAAATAATAAATTTGTTATTATTTTTTTTTTCATTCCTTCAATTCATGTAAAATTTTTTTTTTTTTCCTCCTCAAAAATGTTTTTTTTAAAAAGGGTAATATTTTTCGTATTAATGATAAAACAGTTATCGCACAACCTCGTACA
>JAYRBV010029715.1:0-10068 GCA_036023255.1 Mitrocomella polydiademata
TCAATTGTTGAATATATATTTGAGATTGTTGAACATATATTTCGATTGTTGAACATATATATCGATTTTGTTGAATACATATTTTTGGTGTTGAATAATGCTACCAATAATCAACCATAGGAAGGAGCCTAGTAACCATTTGGCCAACAAGGGTTGTTTACAAATTACTAGTTACTTACCTCGATATAAATATAATACTTTGCAGATTTTATATGTTCTTTGTATGCGTTTAAAATGGAATGTTCAGTTGAAAGTAAACCAGTTGACCAATTAGACGCTGAACGAAGAATCTGTTTAGCAAGAGAAAATAGATTATCCAACAATTCTTATTATCACTATTCTTCACGAGTTCTTCATAAATTCTAATTTCTTAAAAATCAATCCAAATAAAGTATTGAACGTGTTCCACTAAAGAGTGATTTAATAATACTCCATTTTGAGGTTTTTTTATTTACTACTGTTATAAAAAAGAGCTAAAATTACCTGCACACTAGCTAACGTTGAGATATCAAACTCTTGACAGCCATCTTCGGATATATCACCACAACGAGGTAACAGGTAAGGTATACCTGGTACTTCTTTATTCTTAATGTGCTATAAAACAGGAGACATAAATTACAATAAATCAGCTTTATTCGATCAGAAGAAAATATACTTCAAAGGAAGAAACTTTTGTGAATGATTAAAAAATGTGTGCGACGTATCAACTTTTTGAGATATTTCATGTTTTAATAATTCTTTCAGGATTTTTCCAATGTTCTTACCTTTGATTTACTATAACAATTACCAAATAAGCCTAATGGAAATTAGTGTTAAGATTTAAATTACCTTGGCAAAATTCCATCGTTCTATAAAATGACGTCCGATATCTCTTGCAGCTTTTCCATACATGACACAGGCTATATCATGCCATGGCATTCTGGGTATTGTATTTCGATCAATGAGATCAGTGAATGGTTTCTCGACCTCGGTGACATCTTTCACGTAGGGGTTACAATAGTCTTTTCCAATGAACCATTTGTTGGCCGTCTGTGGAAGCTTGCGTAATTGTTGCTTGTGGTATTCACTATCAATGACATCCGTGTCTACAAACATGCTAGCCAAATTAACCATTGCTGATTCCTTCAATATAAATAATAACGAAACATTTGACTTGTGACCGATCAAGGAAAACGAAAAATAAGTGAAAACAAAAAAAATAATTTCAACCAAAACATATAAAAATACCAAAATATCAAGAATTTCTTAATACACGAAATAGTATTCACTGAACCACCTTTTCCTCGACTTTTTAATGCTTCAAACTATTTAAAAAATGATGCCTTACAGTTTTCCCAAAAGGATTCGGTTGAGCTGATCCAAAGTCAAGTAATCTATGAGTATGATCATCCCACCTACCATAGCACAAGTCGAGTCCTAAACAAAAGTTCAAAACAAATTGATTCATGTAACAAAATGAACAACCACTTTATACAGTGTCTTTACTGATTAATATTTTTCTGATTCATGACTTCAGCAGGTTGAGATAAACATTTTGAAAAGTTGGTCAAGGTTATCTCTAAAAGTTAACAATTTTGCATGCAAGTCATTCCATTAAAAGGGATGTATACATTAATCACGAAAAGTTTAGAATGGTGTTTCTTGTACACGCTTCTTTCACTAGATAAATTATATTCAATGGTTTCTGGTGGAAAATGGAAAGGTTTTAGTTCATTAAAACACCAGACTTTTTTATTATTTTGGTGAGTTTCTAAATGATGGTTAATGACTTCTCTAACGAACTGATCGACCACTTTTTCCCAAAAAAACCCTGTTTCAGTGTTTTTTGGAAGATCTTATTGATTCAGCCTGTTGTTTTTCCTTTCATGTTACTGAATACTCAATCTTCTTTTTTTCATCAAAATTACTTTTCGTGATTAATGTATACTAAAGTGTCTGTATAAACGGCTAGTGTTAGACAAAATCTATAGAAATCATTTAATTGGTATTTCAAGAACTTCAAGATCTGTGAATCATTAATTTTCTTACCTCCCATGAAAGTAATTTTTTGATCGATGCAAACAAGTTTTTCATGGTGTGCCCAGTACAAAACAAGGTTTTCACTAGCCACATTGTGGTCTGGGTGTCTCATCACCTAAAATATGGATTGGAGTAGAAAAATGAGAATCTCAGGATTGAGTTTATGTTACCCCATTTATACGATAGTAACCTTGTGCCTGGAAATACCCTGACAGGATGAACATGTCAGTAAAATAACTGCTATCAACATACTGTTCATAAAGATAATTTATAAATAGATACTTAAAACTAAGGTTTTAAATACTATAAAAATCAGAATTTATATAAAAGACCTACGTGGATGTTTTCAGGATGTAAAGCTGTCAGTGTCCTCTTTGAATACATACTGTTGATGGATAACGTCATTTCAATTTCTTTATACAAAAGAATGAAGATCTTCACACCTTGATCAGCTTTTTCCTTCAACAGGGTGTCTAGTCTCCATTTTGTGATATCGTCCACTGGTCGTTTCAATATCAGCTCTGGGCTTAACCTATCAAGAATGAAGTGTTGTACTTCCTTTTACAAGGGGTAAATATTAACTTTTAAAAAGTAATAAAAAAGTTTCATGTGCAGTAAAATACTAGTCATTAAATTCCAACAAGAAAAACAAAAATGTAGAATCCATGACAAAGCCTCATTTTTAGTCTACTTTTTGGAAAAATCATATTGGAGTTTCTGTAAGAATCTTTTTGGGTTAAAATCAATATATAAGTCAATATATATATATTGACACAATGTACCATACAGACAGGTATCAGCGATTTCTTACCACCAATCAGTGATAAAAATCTCTTCTTTTGCCTTTTTTATAGCATCAGCAACAGCTGCAAAATAACCATCACCATCAACAAACCTATCAAAAATAAACAGAAGGTGGCAGGGTTTAAGATTAAGCTCCAAATTGGATCATACTGATACTCAGTATAGAATATGATATTTGGATAGGTAATCAGAATAAATATTCCTACCATTTGATGTAGGTATTTTCTCTGATTGGTGCAAATGAATCAAAGCGATGTTCTCTGATCCAATCTTTTCCTTGTTTTCCCATTACATTAACAATCTTTGAAAGGTTAGCACTGAAAATAGGCGTTGGAAAATTTATGATTCTTAACCACTAAGAGATGTGCATAAAATGATTTACAAATTAATAAATTATTACAAATATTTACTTTGCTTGGGCTTTAGACCGAAATCTCACGACTAAATCCCTATAATTAAGGAAAAGAAAAAATATCAATATAAAATCAGTATTACCAGACTACTTCTTACTAAAAGACGAAATAGAGTAAGTATAGTAACACAATATTAAATATTATTGGAAGATGTTTTCAAAAAAACTTTACAGAGTCCGGATGTTTGAGGTGGGTCATCCGTAAAGTATGTTGTTTTGCCGTCCCCAAACCGACCCACCTCAAACATCCAGACTCTAAAAGTTTTTTTGAAGATATCTTCCAATAATTCTTTTTGTCTTTTTCATCTTATTCATTAACTGTTGAAATAACACTAGTTTTGTAACGATTACAAGTCCAACATGCTACCACTACACGATCAATACCTACTATATTTACCTTCTATTATTTGAAATCATCAAACCATTTGGTATTCCAGTTACTTGTTTACCATATGATACTTTAAATTTGTTATCAAAGAGGAGAACATCCCTGATTGTGTTGCTGTCCTTACTATAAAAAAAACAAAGATGAATTAGATTAAGTTTTTTTTCTAACTGTCTGGGGTCTACTGTATGGAAATGCTGAACTCAATGACTTACTCCATATATGCAATGAAATCATTTCTTAAAAGCAACCACCTTAAAATAAAAATAAAAATAATTAGAAAGGAGACTAAAACAAACATATGCTAATTCTCTACTGCTTTGCTGTAGGTGTTTAGCAAGGGCATCAGAACCTGCGTGGTCAGATCAGACGCAGATTAGACGCAGATTCAATTTGCCAAAAGACATTTTGACATGACCTAAATTTGGTAATTCATGCCTACTCAATAATCAGTCTTGTCATAATCTTTGTATACTGAAACTATCCCCACAAACAGGAAAATATCATACTGTAACAGGCTTCTCTAGGTAAGTGAAAAATTTTCAATCAAAAGGAGTGTATTGAATTACCGTTTGTGGTACATCCAGACGATATGAATTTTGAAAATACTTTTTGAAAATGTATGACCACCAGCTCTCTTCATGACTTCCTGCTCTCTATAGAAAGAAAATGGGCGCTTTTTTAGAAGAACACTCAAACATGTGCAGTTTAGTTCTGAAGTTTTGGAGTACACGGACGAATCTTAACTGATAGACCACGAGAAGGGTAAACTAAGTTTTGGTGGCAGGTAATTATTCCAAGCACTGCTCTTTGTTGCTACCGTTTTTCAATTAAGATTGAGTTTCCTAATGAATTTGGGGCCCATTAAGGGGTTTAAAACATTTTTATTAAACATTTCATTAAAAGATTGAGTTTCATGCTACGTGTTACACAATGCAGTAACTTTGTGTCTTGAAAAATCACTTTGACGGTGAGAAATTTTGGCTTAGAGAATCAGCCAAAATTCCTTCCCTTTAGATCATTTCTCAAACTATTTGCAAAAATAATTTGTAACAAAGAGTTGTAATTCAAAAAGTGTATCTATACAAAAGCAGCAAATAAGACTTACTTGTGTTTTGGGCCTAGATCCTCTAAAAATGAGATATAACTAACTTCCATAAAATCTAACACGTGTTCATTGTTTCTATATCTATCATTTTCAACAACTTTTTGTAAAAACTTCTGTAGCTTCTTCATTCTTTTGTCTTTACTTTTTTTAGAACGCAGCGATATTTCTGGGCGAAGTGGTAACTTTGGGACTTTTCCAAGTCTTGTTGCCATAGTCGGGTGCTTAATAATAAGTGCAGCTTTGTAAACTTCTAAGTGATTTCGCAAACGTTGGAAATGTTTATATCTCTTTTTCAGTTCCCATTTATATTTACCATGAACAACTTCGATTTTGTATCTACAGAAAAAAAAAAATTACATTGTTGTATAAATTAAAAGCGGTTTCATATGGGACCTGATCTTCCTAAAAAATCTTCTCCTAAAAGTTTTTCAATGGTGAAGAAGTGACTTGTTTCTTGAACATTTTTTGAAATTTTATGAAGACTTCTTTTTCCTATGATAAGCAAACAAAAAAATTATGAAGATACATACAAATTTGGGTTCAGTCTATGGGAAGTAGGCTGATGAGTGCGTTCAACAATTCGGATGCGAACAGGTACACATGGGAGAAAGTGCTCTTCCACCTTCCCACGTTGAAATATTCTGTTAAATGGTATCTTGACATCTCCAAAGTCTAATGAAAATTAAATATTTGAGTTTATGGATCGGCTTCATAAGTTATTGCAGATTTTGTGTTTTGGTCGGTAAAATACCAATCAAACAGGTGGTCGAACTGAAAACTTATATTTGGACTTGTATTAACATTACCTATTATTAGTCAAAATTTCAAATTCCTAATGAGATATTGAAATTAGTATGCAGTATGTGTTTTATACCTGCCTGTTTATGGATACTATAAAGTCAGTCCTCTATAAAACATCAGGAAATTCCGAAAGTTATCATCAGGTTAATAACATCAAATAAAACGAGATTTCCTTTGAAAAATTACAGACCTTCAATATCACGATTATGTTCTTCATCCTCACTTTCACTTTCTGACGATGACGACGAAGACGATGAAGATGTTAGATAGCCATCCTCCTCCTCCTTTTCCTTCTCATGTATTGCATCGATTCCATCTTCATAATCAGCAAGTAAAGGGTCCTTCTTCATTTGGATAGGGTCTTTCTCTTCTTTTTCTGGTTGCACCTGGTGGTACAAAAAAGTATGACAACTTTAAAATATCACCACTGTTTTGTTAGAGCATGCACACTATCTCCTTCTTTTGCAGTTATTAAACTTTTATTTCTGCTCAAATTAAAAGTGTTGTTATATTATGTGGTCTGCATGTGTTTTACGAATAAAAAAACAAAAGCTAATCTTTTTTTTATCTCATTTATAATTAAGAAGACGGACATGCAACAAAATCTAATCATAAAGTTGTCAGTGTATATGATAAAATTCAGATCATTTCAGACATGTTAAAACAATAATAAATGATCACGAAAAGTTTCAAGTTACACTGATTGTTAAGTGGTACTGCTATCTAAAAAAACACTTACAAAATATAATATTATAAGCATTACACATAGAAATTATATCATTATGGAAACCTACAAAAATAAAACATATTCTACTAACTATTATGGTAGCGACATTTTCTCCATTTTGTGAAGTTTTATTGATGTCATTGGAATGAGTTCCCATTTTCTCAATGTGTCTCCAATACCAGTGAAAATGCTAGTTTATTGAATTCATACCCGACAGTTCAGCTGTTAAACATCTACAATAAGAGACGATGTTCCATTTAACATAATTGCAATATCGTCTAAAATAAAAGGTTGTTGTTCAAACATTATAAAAACGACAAACACAAAACACACATACAAACAGTTACCAATTATGAAGAGATGACAAAGTCCACATAACAATTTCAAACATTTAAACAGACACAACATCGCAACACGTACTGAGTACTAGCTTCCTTATTTTGATTGCATTTAAAAATGATAAAAAGAATGCAATTAAAACTTTGTATTGTTCCCATTTGGTTGCCTTGATTAAGCATCATTTACAACCGAACCGGAAATTACAAACATAACTTTCATCGAAGATTGCTGATGAATGTGACTAAACTCAATTGATGTTTTGATTTATAATGAATGCTTAGCTTCTTACTTGGAAATTAACTAGTCAAAAATATAAATTTTTCTCTAAAGATAATGTCTTTATCGGTGAGTATTCTCGATGATTACACACAGACGAGATAAAATTGAATACCGAAACCTTAAGCTTTTTTTCCTTCAATGAAAGATACAGTGAGCCTAAAAAGTTGATGATCATCGATTTGCTTCAAATGTCAAATTACCTTTCATTTCTAATGCTTTACATTAAAACCTCATTCCGTCAGAAACGCTGTACTTATAGCATACTCACTCCAACTGTTGAAAAGTTTCTTACAAAATATATAAACCTTCGAAGAAGTCTACATCTACCCCTCATTCAAACTATCAATTAAATGAAAGATTTTTTCTTGTATTATGATCTCTCGTATATTATTAAAAACTGTGAACTTTTCTGAAGGAATATTTAAACGAAAGATCTATCAAAGGCATTATTTTTAGGATTCACGACATAAGTGAAACAGAAAATTTATATGGTCAACGTTAGAAGTCGAACGATTCTTTGTAATTTTTTGGAACTTGATATGTATCATAATAACTTTAGACCCAGCGATTTTTGATTTGCGTGAATAAAAAACACATCTTTCGCTGGATCTCTAATTAAAAAACGAAAGTAGAGACCCAGCGAAAGAAGTGTTATTAATACACAATTGATACACATATAAACTTTTTCATAAAAATGCAACGGAAATAATTTAGCATCTCCTTTTAACCTAACTGGATAAGAATGTGATTTAATTACATAAATAATCTTCTCTCCACAGCTCAAAAAAGTGGAGATTAAAAAACACCAAGGAAATTTTTTCGGTCAGAACTCATTACTTATTCTAGAACCATGTTAGCGTTTAATGAATAAGTAAAATAAAAATATAGAAGAATTCAATATTGATTCGAATTCCTATTGCCTTTTAATACCTTGTCTTTATGACGCGAGTGTAAAAACTGTATGTCATTGCTATATCATAATCTATTATATTACGTTGTTAAATTCTGCCTTCTACAATGTATTATTTTCTAGTCTTAGACTTTCCAACTCATATCCATATAGATACAAATATAAGTGGGCATAATACAAAGCCATCGGCTTGTTGGCATTATACAGGACACTGAATCAAGAGAATCTTTATATACTATATATCTATATCTTCTAAAAAGAAAGTAACAATTTTGCAAGCAGCTTATCAAAAAGTATCTATTTCATTTTTTTGCTGATCTGTTTCTCTCTTAAGACTTTTTATTTATATAAGAAAAGATTGTTCCCAAGCAATATTTTCACACAAACAAAGGGATCATGTCTCATATAACCCCAGAAAAAAGTACTCGGTGTTAATTAATAAATATGAAAGAAATGTTCACAACTTTATTAAGTTCATTTTTATATGTTGCTTTTTTTTCGTGAAATTTACATCAGGTCTACATACATATGCATATTATTTCGTAATATTATAATACAAGATATATAAAATATAAATAATAAAATTTTCAATTATAATATTCAGCTACTATTTGTATTAAAAAAAAAATTAAAAATAACTAAATATCATTAGGTGTCACCTCTTTCCTAGAAAAAAAAAAATAATAATGAAATGAAATCTTTGGGGGGGGGACCAGCTTTCTTAATTCAGTTAATTGATGTGACAAAAATACTGTTCACAACATGTATAGACAAAAAACAAAAGTTTTTTGTACTACTACATTTCTGTATTATTGCAGTGTAACAAAGAAACCATACTCTCGGGGGTGGGGTTATTAAGTAGTGGTGGGGGCACATGACATGAAACAAAAAATAGTGGAAAAGTTGAAAAAATGTAGAACTTAGAAGATAATAAAGGATATGAAGGAATAAGTGCTAATTGGGACCATTACCAGGGGGAACGAAAATTAATAAGCGTCCCCCCCCCTTTGTATTAATCACCCAAGAGGTTCTAATAAGGGGGGAGGTCCTAATAAGGTCTGGGGGGTGGGGTGGGGTGGGGTGGGGAGAAAGGACATAATTAATAAACGAGGGAGGGGGGGGCATTTATTTGGCACCCAAGAGTAAGCCCGTGTATGAATAAATAATGTTTTTTAATACCTTTTCTAGCATTGTTAGATTTATCTATGATCTGGTCCAAACATCGTGAGAATTCAATTATCAAAGACCTTTCAGACTCAACTTGGGATAACTGTGCCTAAGGAAAAACGAAGTTAAACTTTTAATAATAAAACTAATAATACCTACCCAATCCAAAAGACATTGTTAGCGCAAAAAAACGACAACATATTAAAAGATGAAACATAAACAAACCTTTTCTGCTTCTATGGCTGTAGCAAGTAAAATATCACAGGTTGCTTTGGAAACATCTGCTGTCATAAAAGTCAGTGGCAACCTAGAGCAAATAAAAACAAATTGCATTAGAATGTTTCCTGTTCAAAAAAAACAACATGAAAATACATATTTTTAACATGTAAAGTAATAAGTAATTAACCGTAACCTACTTTTCTTTAATTATATTGGATACTTGTTTCGGAACTACTTCAATCTGCGTAGAAAGTTTAGATTTAACAGCATCTTGTTGTAGCACACGAGCCTCTGAAAATAATAAGCGAGTAAAGTTTTTCATAAAATTCTAGCTATTACAAAGATTCTTCCTAAAACCTGAAGCCTCATAAATGATAATCACATAAATACTAAAACAAACCTGCAGCATCAGCTAAATGCATCAACGTCTTTCTGTCATCTGATTCTTCAAAGTTTTTACATCCGTTACACCGACATAGTGAAGAGCATAGGATTTTGGCCTAATAAACGAAATTTTGTTTTCACTGATTATTTCTTTCTAGACAAATTGTATTATTAATTATATGATGGATTTCATTTTGTTTGCGCGCTCCAATACATATACGGATATTAATCTGTAATTGCCCGCTGGATTTGTAATTGACCTGCATTTCAAAAAAACGAATTTTTTTTGACCAAAATCTTTTTACCCCAATTTTCTTTTCTTTTTCATTTTCTCCAATTTATGTGAATTTAGGCTGAATCTTGAATAGACAATTGAAAATAAAATTCGAAAACTTTGATCTCTTTTCAAGATTATTAAGAAGTTCAAGTGAAGGGGTTCGCTGAAGTTTTTACAAGATTACATGTGATTGGATTGGTTTTATTAAATACAAACAATAGATTCTATTTCTAGCTT
>JAYRBV010029737.1:0-10063 GCA_036023255.1 Mitrocomella polydiademata
TCAAGAGATCCCTCCATCCCGTCTCATCCCGCCTTAGATCCCTCAAAATCGGAATCAAGATTATTCCAGCTGTGGTTAAGCTGGGTATCTAAAACTTTTATCAAAGTTGTATATACTTAATATCTAAAAGATAAAAAAACAATTTTTAGATTTCAGAAACGTTTTCTTAAAAATTTAAATTTGCATGAAAATTTTGAATCCGATAAATCCGATCACAGATCGCCGTGGCCCTGGGAACGAGGTTGGGTTAAAACATATATTTCAAAGTTCGTTACCGAGATGTTTGTATTTTCGTGCAGGGTCGGGGCGCACATGAATTTCAGTAGTCAGTTTTAATGCTTTTCATACCGGAGGGAGATTCACCTGATGATGTCAGTAAAATAGATTTATGCCATTCAATCAGAGACATGTTATAACATGTCTCTGATTCAATATAGTATATGAGGGAGATACTATGTATCAAATTTTATGTCTTTAGTATGTCTCTATCAAAAGTTATCGAACCTGGTATCTGACCTGGTATCTGACTTACTACGGTATAGAAGTCTTTCTTTCAAGCAGTTAATTTGCAGCTGATGAATGTGTTCATGGGGTAAAACATTTTTCTAGAGCGCTCTAACATTCTTAACCAATTTAGGTGAAATGGCGAATAAGAAAAAAATAAGTCAATATTTTTATAATTGCATCTATTGGTTATACTTTGAAAAGAAAAGAAACCTAAATGAACAATACCTTTTTACATGCAAGTAAAATAAGACATCATATATTTATTCTGAAATATATTGAATGAAAACAGCTAGTATAATCACTCCATTTGTCATGTCTTCAAAATTAAGGAGATGGTTTAGGGACGTCAATGCTGCAGCACTCGTAATCGTACCTGTACTTGCCATAAGGTTTCGGGTTTCGGTTAAGCTTCATGGCATGCAAGAACTGATCACTTTTTGGGCATTTAACATCGTGGCGATCGAGGTAAACAGATTTACCACCACCATCATTGTTGAAGCCTGTATTGTAATCTTTACAGGTGAAAGTGGCATCCTTGTATACAACCTTGCAACAATCGTATATGTAGTTCCATTGCAATTCCTTGCGATCCAATTTCAAGGAAGACATGGCTTGTCCTACTGTACAACGGATATTTTGTTGGTCTAGGTAAACAGTGTTTCCTTGACCGCCACCATTAAAGGTTTGACCGTTTCTTCTTTGACTGTCGATACATGGTAAGCGACTAGTGCAGCAACGGTATTGGAATTGGATTTGAGTGTGATTTGGGTTTCGATGTAATATCATTTGGTTCATAACTTTTCCCTTGGGACAGTGGAGTGTGTGACGGTCGAAGTATACAGGTTTATCGTTACCATCAGTTTGGAATGGAGTGCAGTGGGTACTGCAGCTGACAAGACCTAAGTTTGACAATACATTAGATGTTAAATTTTACCAATCCAAACTAAAAAATATAGAGATATATTTATTCTGCATAGAGAGTGTGCTTGAAGGTACACTTCCCAAGATATGGCAATTACCCACGCAATGTCTTAAAATATACTCTGTCATTCTTCAATTTTGTTTTCATCTATAAAATAAAAGCCGTATTCTGTATCTATCTATGTACGCGTTAATGGAAGCATGAGCTGTGATGAAAACTTTAATATATTATATAAAAACAGACGTCAATAAAAAACGTCAAAAATTGATTTATTAAAAAGAAAACATTGCATTGATGGTCCAAATTTTCATTTTTTTCCTTATTACAGGCGAAGCAGAGCAAGGTGGGATGATGCGCAGACAAATGGCATATCTTTGAAATACTTTTTTTTGCATAAGGAGTCCCACCCAAAGGACGTACATGTTTAAATTAGTTTTATGCGTAAGCAGTCTCTTCAGCGTCCTTGCGACGCTGGGTACCAGCTAGTAGTAAATAACCATGTTTCTTCCTTTACGCAGAGCAACTTCTTTAACCCTAATATTCAGGCCGGGCTTTTTGGGGCTCTGAAAAGCCGGGGGACCATTTGGCCCTCCCTTCGTATACCTGGAATAATGATGATATTGGGATAAAACTTTGTACACATGATCGTCATCATAATAGAAACTGAAATAATTTATCAAAATATTTATGACGTCATCAAACAATGACAAAAAATGACACGTTTTTAGGTTTTCTTAAAATTTCAATAAAACTTTAACAAATCAAGATGTTTCTATCTTGATTTAATTTTTAGGACCACATTAACCTATACTTTAACATAGTTTCATTAGCCAGAATTAGGCGCCAAAAACGTCAAAAATAACAAAAGAAATTATGACGTCATAACATGACGTCATCGATTTTAATTTTTTTAGGTATGATTTTATTATCAATAGAAACACAATCACAAAGTTTCAATATGATATGTCATTTTGATAGAAAGTTATTCAACATTTTTAAGCACTTTCACACTTGGTTTCGGTTTATTACTAATAAATTCTAATAACGTCATCAAATTTTTAGAAACTTTTAGGATAATGTTCCTAATATAATTTTAGGTAAAGTTGGAAAGTTTCATTATTTTATCTTTAATGGAAAAAAAGTTATACGAGAAAAACCATAGGCGGAGACCATTTGGCCCGAATAGGGTTAACAGTATTATAGATCACAAAAAGAAAATACATCCTGCTACTAACCTAAACACGGTTGAACGTTGCAATGTTTTGTTTGTTTTGTTGGTCCAACGCATGGTTTTCCCTCATGTTTAGGTGCAGGGTTGGTGCAAGTTCGTATTCGCGTGCTACTTCCTCTTCCACACGTCTTACTACATTCCCCATAAGAAGACCAATTTGTAAAACCCCCATTTACTGAAACATAAATAGTGATACATAAGGTAAAAGCATAATATAATGCTAATAAAACCAGTCATTCCGAGTTCATACAAGGTTATTCACTAAAACATGAAGATTGAGAACTGAGGTAACCGCATCAGAATGCTAAGAACGAAGTAACCCTTCCATATTAAAACCATTTTCTAAATCGCCATTCAATGAGAAATGATTAAATGTTACCCGCATTAAATTTTAAAGATCAATGAAAGAAAAGGGGTTAAAACAATTTAGCTAAAATGAGAGCTCCCTTGAGAGTTAAATACATGTATGCATCAACCTCGTTCCCAGGGCTTTTCTCCGCTTTTTTATTATTTTTGACGACGCGGGAGATGGCCCTGGACAACTATGGCCGGTTCTGCATCGTGATTGGCTAAAAAAATCTCTTAATCTATGCAAATATAATATGTTTGTAGTTTTTTTATTGAAATAATGTAACAAAGATTATTTGATGTTGATAAAAAATATATTTTATTTATAATGTAAGAATTCAAAAGTTTTTTAATATGAGCTGATATATATTTCGAAGAGCGTGCGTCCTAACCACGGGCCCCACGGGCGCAAGCAGTTTCTCTTCAGCGTCCTTGCGACGTTGGTTTACCAGCTAGTATATAATATTTGTTTCTAATTATTTCTGAAGATTTACATCTATGCTACATAAAAATCAAATCAATCAAAATTATTTTTTTAAATTTTAAACAAGCCTGTTAGTCATTTGGTCATCCGATTTTTCTCCGTATGTATTTTTTAAACACCTCTAACTCAAGGGGTTTTAAATTGAACTCTTTATCATGGGGTATTTCTAAGTGCAAAATTTTGTGATAAATTTAAATCCGTATAGTTTGTTAGTACTTTGATAATTCAATTATATGTCACCTACACCAGTTCGCGTTTTGATGTTCATATTGGAAAAAATGAAAAATTCTAAACACGTCAACTTTTAATTTCTTTTTTATTTCATGGTTTACTTAGAGCTCTAGGTAGATTGTTAAAACTGTATATTACCAGTTTGGTTTCATGCATATATTGATATATTGAAACCGAGAAGATAAGACACTATAATAAACTTGTAATTGACTGTGATTTCATTACATAAAAAGAAATGATCGAAAGTATGTTACTTGCTAGAAACATAGTAATACACATTCATGACGTTGTTGTCAAATTTATTGAAAGGTAAGAATTTTCTAGATTCTTTAAATGTTGCCAACCTGCGTCAGATTGCTCTGATGCAGTTTTATCTGAAAAAAATGCCAAGCTGATTTCTAGGGGCCAATAAAAAATCATAAACCAACTTTAAGCCGGATTAAGTCACAATTCTCAATGAAATTATTTTATATAAACTACCTGTTCCGTTATTCTTCGTTCCCTCTAGCTGATTGTAACTTTCTGTTGTAATGTAATGTTCTTCTAAAGAAACCCAAGTGATGGCAAGTAGCACAAACGCAAATCTTAATCCAAAACTTTGATCCATGTTGTCAGATGATTGCACGGAAGATGGAATGATTTTTTAAGCATTATACATGCCTATTTATATTCGTAATATTCATGTCGCTCAACCTTGCGTCGAAACTAATCAGTTTCGATAAATATCTATTGTTCTCTTGATGGCAAACATCACCTTTTGTCACCCAGAGAACAATAAATGTTTATCTAAATTGATTAGTTTCGACTCGAAGTTTAGCCACGCGAATTTCATGAACAGTTTACTCATTATATATTATATATTTTGTGAAATGCATTTTTGGCAGCGGTATAAATATTCTTTCATTTACCGCATTTTTTCTTTTTCTTTTATGATTGCAGATGTTTTTATCGTTAAAACAATACCTTTTTTTCTTTTTTATTGATAGTAAGTGTAGTGTTGTTTTCAGCATAATAACAGGGCGTCAAAATGTCTACCCTGTTCATTAAATAATTATGAAATAAGTGTCACAGGAAAAAATCTTCGAATCTTCCCTGGTAAAAACCTACTATGACCAGGATGATTTTTATCTTTGAATCAATTGATTCATTGATCATCAATTTACAAATCCCCTCGTAAATGACCAGGGTTAAAAAGACACAAAAATAACGCAGTATTATGGAAGCGCTCGCTTTGCAAAGTTCTAGGTGAGTATTAACCTTTACCAACAAAGGAGATCAATGCGCGCCAGTGATAAAGACAGAAAACAGATTAAAAATGGCGTACTGAAAAGAAACACGTTTTGAATGTTTAATTTGAGACTGTGGAAAAAGTATACTCTTAAAACGCATGGAACAACATGGAAGCAATATTGGATAGTAAAAGAAATCAAAAAGCTAAAGTTCCTATTTCCTTATACAAATTAGATTGTTATTTTTTCTGTTTTTTTTTCATTTTCTGTGCAAATTTCGGCATGTGTACGTTGTCATTTATTTTAAATATTTTATCTGTAAATATTTTTATCTTGATGATGCATTTGAGTGCTCTGAAAAGGGTGCTATTTGCCAAGCTAGTCACTTGTGGCCCGGCTTGTTGTCTCTTGCGCCTGCTCCTATTTTGATATTGGATATTTTGTTTATTATAAGAGACACAAGATCTTTACGTTGTGGGAAAAAGGTACGGACAATGCTGCAATGCTTGGTTTAATAAAATTGTTGGAAAATAGACAATGAAATTACCATTATTTTGGTCTATTAGATATCATACCGATTGGACGGTGCTTTACTTGATGAACTGTTATAGCATTTTTAGGCATGTTTAATATTTTGCATGTGCACTCTAATAATCTGTTGTTTTTTTCCAAAACTGTACTTCCTGGTTTTTAGTTTTTATAAATTTAACATTGGCTGTAAAAGTTTGCGAAGTGCATTAAGTTACCTTAATATACGACTAACTAACTTTCTTTCATGATTACTTTATTGGTACAAATGTTTGCACAGATTTAATTTGATCAACATAATTTTAGGATCTCCATACATTATTTTAATTTTATTTATAGGTACAAGGTTTTTGAAAATTGTAGAGTCATGGAAGCAATAACGTTGGAGAGAGTTGATGTGATAGTTTGTAACTGTGAAGCTTAAAACAAGAGCCATGTCCATTATCCTTGTCCTTGGCAAATTTAAGTCTATTTCGAGAACAACTGAATACAGCAGGCATTGGACAGATTTCATCTCACTTAGTAACTCGTTAAATTATGTTGATGGCGGTGATACTGGTAATGAATCTGCTGCAGATCAATCTTTTCAAGAACAGGATAGTGGTGACAGTCTACCAGAATAAAACGTATAGTAGGTAAACTTCAACCTGTTTGATTATTAATTTATAATTTATAATTATGAATTAAGTTTTTTTTAAAACATTGATTACTAGTTTACAATTTATACAATACCATGTAGTGAAACTTAAACTAAACTAAAATATAACCATTATCCCCACCATGTTGTGCAAGGGGTAAATATTCATCGACTCAATGAGCTGAATGGGAAAATAGGCTCATTGCGCTTGCCAACATGGTTTCCCGTAGGACCTAGTAATTTGTCGGTTTCTTAACTATGTACTTTATTTGACACTAGGTCGCTAAAATAAAGTGTAGAATACTTAATCATTGTTGCCTTAGCTTCACCCAACTGCAGCAAAGATTAGTATAAGGATTTTGGTACCCATGGCAAGTAACTGGGTCAAGAGAATTTTTACTACCCTTGAAGTATCCTTTGCATAAATATTTGAGGATTCAAAACCCAGACCCTGTCTTTTTAGATTTTACAATAATATTTGTAAGCTCAGAATTTCATTCACTCTCGCTTAATTCAAGTGAATATTTCGTGTGCACTATAACAATGAGACCTGGATTGAATTTTAACCATATTTGAACTGGGGGGGACCATTTGGTTAAATATAACAAGGAAAACATGATGATATATGTTAAATAAAAAATTACGTTACATATTTATAATGGCGCGATCAATTATTTTTGAACTTTTTGGCGCGCCGTAGTGACTTAGAACTTGATTTTTATGAAAATTCGACGGTATCTATTCGATAGGAAATCTGTTAACCTTTCAGAATATTGAAACAGATTTGAAAAATATTATGCCATTTTTGAGATATGGCTTTTCACATAGAAAACACGTGTTTTCAATTTTGTGGTGACGTCATCATGTTTCCATGGTAACCATTGTCAAATTATTGATATTTTCTCACTTCTTTCGTGGAGGGCTATCTACATACGAAGTTTAAACCTTCTAGTATTTCTGGTTCTGGAGAAAGATAGGGGGGGGACCAAATGGTATTACAGTGGTACTAATCTACTGTGAAGTTTCTTTCCTTCTTTATGGTCATACTCAGGAAACAATGAAGAACCTTCTTTGAAATTTTATAGAGGAAGCATATTTATTTTTAAGCAAAGTTTGGTAGTTTCGAAAAGTTCAACCCAACTTGAGAACCTTTTGTTGTTCACTGGGTGATTTGTTTTCCATTCGAAAGTTTAGAGAGGAAGCGAATTTAACTTTGTTTATTTTTTTGCACCAAGTTTGGAAGTTTGAAAATTAAAGACAATTTGCCAAGCCATAACCATGCTGTGCTCTTGATACCCTTTTGATACTGTAGTATTGGAAGGCTCAAACTGAATTGACAATTGCTACCGGTGGGAGGAAAAATGCTGAAAGGTGTTACAATGCCCCTGGAAAAGTATCCAAATATAGTTAACTATACATCTCTTATATTTTTTAAAAACCAGCATATTTTCGTGGATAACTTTTTTTTTACTTAAACCTTTAATAATACCGAGGGTATACCAACATTATTTAATCAAGGGTTGACTGTCTTGCTATCAGGCCTTTCCATGCAAACACCAAAATTCGAAGAGAATTAATAACTCTATATGGTTTAAACTAGCAAATAGCCCAGCTAAAAATGCCCACGTAACGCATGCCTAATCGTTCATTAATAAACTAAATATAGGCCCAAATTATCAAATTCAGTCTATATAGGCAAAAATTAAACACAAAAGTTCCAATTCTTTCGGTAGAAAAGAATACAGTACATATAGTCACTCACAAAAAAAGTAGAATCTAAATTTAAAACAACTTTTTAAGTTTTAGTTGTATGTAATCATTTTACACGGTTTATATTCAATCAATTCTTTAGCTTTTGAAAATATAATAAAATACCCACAAAATGAGCGTATATTTATAGTAACAATCAAATAAAGATGTTATAAAACTCCGAAAATTAATATTGCATTGCAGTTATGTATGACATTTGTTAACATAACTGTTTTGTTTGCGTATTTTATTTTTCTTAAAAATTATTTTTATATACGAATAAAATTTAAAATATTATTGGGTGAAACAATGTTCTTTTATATAGTAAATTAATGATTCTTTTGTAAAAACAGACGAACCAATCTTTTAAGCACTTAATTACTATTATCTTTTTAAAGTGCAAATTATTATTCCCTTTGGAATCATGGTTTGCTCGTTTGCACACCTCTCTACAAAAAGAGTTGTATAAATTGCAAAGGATCATGGGGTATTGGATGATGAACAAAAACTACTTGCGCTATCTCGCGAAACAACTATGCCTCCTCGGTCGCTACGATTCCCTGCGGGGGCAACAATTATTGCTGACAAATTTAATTCAAAAGTCAAAAAATAATATTTTGCAAACAGAAAACAGAGCTTTATCTAAAACCTTGGGGTAAAAAAATAATTATTTTTTTTGAATATATTACTATCGCAAACTAACTGGTTGAACTAGAATTGAACTAAAGTTCTTTTTAATTCTAGGTACATAAAATAAAGGTGTTTGCATTGTTCATAGTAATACGAGATCTGTTTGAGCTTTCAAATATACCATGGTTGTTTAGAAGTGAAGGGTGCTTAATTTTTTTCTTTTGCTCTCATGGCGATGTTATAGTTTACCTTAGTTTATTCCTTCTTTTTAGAAAGAACGAAGATGAATTATATTTCAAACACGCACTGCAAGTTTAGTAGTCTTTTTAACATTATACAAGGGAACGTCTCATAATTTGGATTATTTTCAAACTTAAACCACTAAAAGGTTATGTTAATGAGAAATCTAAAGTTATAACATTAAAAAAACCATCGCTTATTTTTGAAAATCTAGATACATTAAAAATAAGAGAAAGATTAAGGTTTTAGTTTATTGTCATCCAGCGATTTACTACACACATCAATGTTTTTTCGTATATTCCGGAAGCATTCCTTCACAAACTCATTTGATTATGTCCTTGCAGAGACAAATTAGCAATTGAAAACAATTCTTTCCCACCTACCATCAGATATATTTGTATACAACCTCGTTTCCAGGGCTTTTCTCCTCTTTTTTTTTTGACGACGCTAGAGAAGGCCCTGGCCCACTCTGGCAAACATCTGCTCAAATCGACACTGTTACGTATTATGATTACTTCAAAGTATAAATCTCCTGCAAAAAAATGCTCTTTTTTAAGTGTTACAGTTTTATTGAAGAAAAAACCATGTGTATGATTTTTGTTGATTTTTTACTTAGCAGACATTATTATTACATAACTCGTTTTCCCAAAAGGCTATTAATGATTGTGAATATCCTTTTGTTAAAGTTTTATAGTTCCTATTCAAAAAAGCATGCTTTTGAAATTTTTGCATTATCAAATAATTTTATTTCTTCATGGTACAATAACTTTAATTCATATGTAGTTTTTTCTTTTTATTCAACTATACCTTGTTTTTATTAGGGGGAGAGGGCTTAAAAGAAGTGAGTAGTTTTTCACATTAAAATGTAGTCTACTCGTATCTGTGTTATTGAAAATTAGACTAATTAAAATAGGATAAAGATCATCAAATTTTTGATTTGAATAATTTGGGTGATTGAATGTGAATTGAATAAAATTGTACTATATTGGTTCGATTTTAATTGTGGCTTCCTTTCACCTGACTTTCGGTTATTCCAGTTACCAAAGAAGTTAGTCATTAAGAGAAAATAAAGTTAGTATACTGCGGCATCGAGCATCGGTACAATTCTAATGGATTTCCTTAGCATATATGGGCTCGACACTACTTTTAAAACTTTGTGATTTAACCAAACTACGAGCAAAACGCAAGAGCACTGTTTTAGCGCGCAGGAAATGGGATCAACTGAAAGTTGATATTTTTTTTTATGTTTCTCTATTTCTATGATTTAATTTGCATAAGGCATATATGTAGCCTAATCTCGCAAATTGAACAAAAATATATGAAAATG
>JAYRBV010029748.1:0-10063 GCA_036023255.1 Mitrocomella polydiademata
TGAAGTTTAAAATACGCTTAGGTCCTGCTAGTCAGAACTGTCAAGTTGAACGTAGTCGTCGTCGAAGAAAAGTCGTAAACAGGCGGAACTAATACGGTCTCCGTTTTCAACTGCTACCGTAATAACTTTTGGTTGAAGTAAGATAATTTACTTCTGTTTTAATATTCTTAAAGTTAATAGGTTATAACATATAAGATTCCGGTCTTTCAATAATATTGAAGATTTAGCACCCAAATGGCGCGCCAAAATTGGATAAATTTCAAAAAATGACATTACGTCAAAAATGTCTTTTAATTTTGATAAAAAAATTTATTATATTCTAAAATCTTTCAATAATACCTACAACTGGTAAAAGTATGAAAACAATCCTATTTGTGGTTCAAAAGTGGTTAAAAAAAAAAATCAAAAATAGCTGCCATTGGGCTATTTTTGATTTTTTTTCTTCATGAATTTGTAGATTCTATGTAGGTCTATACTTGTGCCAAGTTTCATTGCTATGGCATGTTTTTATAAGGATTTATATTATATTTATAAGGGCCTGAAGTGCCCTTAACCCTATTTGCCCCGGGGGTAGGTGGATTCCACCACCCTCAGAGAACATTTTTGATAACTTCCGGAAAGATTTTTGTACGAATCTTAAAACTTTGTGACTTTTCCTCAAAACATATAAGACACATTCTGACAAATTTTCAGGGCTATACACCTGTATGTACTTCAAAAATTAAAGGCCATTTGTCAAAACTACCTAGAAATTTGTTTGAAACATGGGCAAAAGACATCTAAAGCGATGACAATTTAATTTGTTGTTCTACGGGCCCGACCGACCCACAATTTTCCGACAAATGGAAAAAATAAAAATATTGATTTTGAATCGTGTAAAAAAATTGTTTTGCCGTTTTCTTCATTTTGTAAACAGAAACTTTAAAAAACGGAAAAAAAATGTACACACAAAATGTACATAAATGTAGACGTCATTATAGTGAGAAAAATAGTCTTTTTTAAAGGGATGTCTAGACACTGCACAAAAAAACAAAACTTTGTTTTCTTAAAAGGGAAGTTATTTAGAAAAAAAGAAAGAAATATACATCAAAAAATGTTTCTGTTTTCATTATAACCTTGATTGAAATAAAGAGATATTTTTTCTTTACAAAAGTCGACCCTTTAAAAATATTTTTATTTTACCGACCGACCCTATATATTACCCTCGTCTGCCCGTAGAACAATAAATTGAGTTGTCATCGCCTAATCAAGGCTTTTTAATTGTGTTTTCAATTTCTGAAAGCATACTTTTTAACCATACTTTTTAACATTTTTCTTTAACTATTAATATTCAGTCCATAATAACGCGCCAAAGTTGACAGAAATAATAAAAGATTGAAAAATGCGTTAACGTTAGCGTTTGAAGTTGGCATTAGAAGGATTCTACTAATGAGATTAACTCATGTTAAAAAGATGAAGTTTATTGGATTTTTAGTTCAAATTTCGAATTAGTTGAATTTCAATACTTGGCTTTGAGGTATGGCCTATAATTTAAGATTGACAAAAGGTATGGGGCTGGAAATTTCGGAAAAGGTGTTTTATAGAATTATATTTAAACTGGCAAAGTTTCCAGTTTATTGCGTTTATAGAAAAAAAGTTATTTGAAAAATTTGGGAGGGGGGATCCTAGGCCGAATAGGGTTAAAAGGCAATGACTTCAGTAGAATTCCTTCTGAATTGGTGGAAATTATGCCAATGTCTTCACATGTGCCTTTATAACCTTATAGAGAAGATTTAATGTTAAAAGCCCCTCAGCCCCACCATGGGGGTCTTCGGGTGCATAAAGATACTTTTAAGCCAAGCTTGGATGTTGCAGATTATCAAAGTTTTTGTATCTTAATTTCTAGACAAGATGTTATGGTCAAAACCTGTTATTCATGGTATTGCTCCACTACCAAGAAGTCTTCACACAGCTGTGATGATTGGAAAAAGGATGTTTATATTTGGAGGATGGGTCCCTTTGATTGTTGAGGATGGCCGATCAAGTCATGAAAAAGAATGGAAGTGTACAAACACATTAGCTTGTTTGAATGTCGGCAAGTGAAAATGTATTTTTCCATTCTCAGGGTTCCCACGTCTCCTCAAATCTCCTCAATTTTCATTTTCCTCCTCAAAACTCCTCAAATCTCCTTAAAATAGCTTGACTTTTCCCAATTTCTCCTCAAATCTCCTCAAAAAAGTTTTGGTCTACAGCTCTATCCTAATTACCATAACCAGAAAGTTAAGTTTTTGTTAGTGTAGCTGTTTTAAGTCAACGTAAAGACCCCAAAACAAAATTTTCGCCTGTGGTGCTTTTACTGAATTCCCAACAATTGATTAAATTTGCATTGGAACATACATACTGACCCAAGAAAATCGCAACAACCAAGACCAATATCAGAAATATTCTTGTTTTAAAATCAAAAATCAGGAAGAATGTGGGGACCTTGATATCTAGTTAGTATAAAGATTGACAGTTCAAAAGTAACTAAGCAAAATAATAGGATACATGTATATATATACCTTAAGTGGCTTAATGCAATCTTGGATTTTAGCCGTGAAAAGGGACAAACAAACTAATCTATGGAAACGATAATCTACTTGTGACAACACAAACATCTTTGTGATCAAGTGAAGACGTTTGTTTCGTCCTAAGTAGATTATCGTTTCCGTAGATTTGTTTGCTTGTCCCTTTTCACAACAAGAAGCCAATATTGCAGCTCGATATGAAAAAGCTCTATTTGGTAGCAATCTACTTGTCCTACATGTATATCTGTATATTTACTTTCATTATAAAAGGTTGATACCATTTGATATAATTTCCTCAGATATCTCCTAAGTATTAAGTTCAACAATTTGGAAAAATCCCCTCAAATCTTCTCAATTTATTTTTTATTTCTCCTCAAAACCCCTCAAACCTTCTCAATTTTGAGATTCAGAAGTGAGTGGGAACCCTGATTCTCTAAATTCAATTATGTTAGCAAGCAAATTTTTAACTCACATTTTTCCTTTTTTTAGAGAAGTTACGATGGGAAGCAATAAATGTAGAAGGTGCTGATGATCAGATGCCAAAGCCTCGTGCAGGACATGCTGCTGTCAATGTGAGTTTTGCATGCATCAATGTCTGTATATTTAACCTACAAAAATATTTACATATATACATAAAAACCTTGAGAATCGAAACCAGTTGTATATTGTGGCTAAACTCCATGTTTTTCATTTAAAGAAAACTACCTTACATGGCTTAATTTTTGTGTGGATTTAATTTTGCGAATCGTCACATTCAAACGATTTCGCATGGACTTATTTTCACGAGAGCAAAGAAGTTTGACATTTCTTTTGGGGATAACAGAAAAAATTGAAGGAAAAATGCATTTCGCGTGGATTTAATTTCGCGAAAAAGGCAGAAATTCGCAAGCCACGTAAGGTATATGTAAATGTATTTATTAATCAGAACAAGGTGGCTTGCATGTCTGAATATTAATAATATTTTTAAACACAGGTACATACAAGAATGTATATCTGGAGTGGAAGAGATGGTTATAGAAGAGCTTGGAATAATCAAGTTGAAAACGTATGCACCATATTTCCCTTTCCTCTATAAAACATATTGAAATCAATATAATGTAATATACTGTACTAACTTACAGTTAGACTTTTGTTATGATATAATATTAAAACTTGAACAATCAATTCTCTATTTAGGTTTGTTGTAAAGATCTTTGGTTTCTTGAAACAGGTTAGTTGGCTCACAATCTTAATTATTCAAAATGCACAATAATGATTATACTTTAACAGTCAATGTTCTGGGGGACCTGGAACCCCCTCTAGATACCATGTTTAATTATTCAAAATACACAATTACTAGCTTAAAACCCTATTTACACTGGTGGGATCAGGACATCCTACCATGGAAATCTGAATCAATAGAAAAAAATTCATAGTTATATTATACATAAAAATATTTATAGGACATTGTTCAAATTTATCTAAGGAATTACTTAGAAATAAAACCAAATACAAACAAATGGTTCAAAGTTAAAAGTTTTAGAAATGGTCAAAAATCCTTGGTTAATGAAAGACAAAGTCTTTTATTTGTTTTACTGGCAAAAATTTCAAGTTAATTCAACTGTTCAATTCAAGTTTCGCTCGCAGGTTTGATAAATGTGCTCATTAAATTTTAGAGCGCCCTCCTGCTCCTTCTCGTGTTCAATTAGTGAGAGCAACAACAACCACTCTTGAAGTTTGTTGGGGAACGATTCCAACTGGTAGGTGAAACTTTACTTTCTTATATTTAGTAAGAAAATAGAACAGTGACTATTATTGATCTCAAGTTTTCACAAATAGATTTTCTTAATGTGACATGACTATTTTTGTATGATTTGATTGAGTTTGTTGGTTTTTTTTATCAAATGTAGACAATTAATTCATCTTTACTATTTCTTCTCAGCTGATGCATACATTATACAAATACAAAAATATGAAGTAAATCCTCCTGTAGCTACAACTGCTGCTACCACAAACTCAACCAACAACAAAATCACTTCTTCTGGGACAATTGCCAATCCTACTCAACTTTTGTCAAATGCAAATGTTATACGCTTGCCAAGCACAGGTCAATCTATCGCCTCATCTCTAGCAAATTTGTCTACTGTCACTTCTTTGGGTGGTGTTCAAAAGACGCTTGGTATGCTGGGTACAAATGTGAAAACAAACATCAAAATGGCAATAACTCAAGCTGCAGCTGGTGCCAAGACTAATATTATTACAAGTCCAAAAGCTGTAACGCAAATACCAATTCAACTGGGTGGTCAAATGAAAAATCAACACATAACACTGGCTGCATTAAACCAACTAACAGCAGGAAAATTAGCTGGTACCCAAATAAACACTGCTGGAGGAAAAACTGTTCAAATTATATCACCTGCAAAAGCAGGCCAAACCGTTAAACAGCAATTACTTGGTGCTAAAGCCAATGTTAATACTCCCATTTTAACATCATCTGCAGTTTCAACTCCTCAATCAATCAAGGTTATTTCCTCTGCTGGTAGTTCAACCACTACCCCTTCAACACAATATGCCTTGGTTAGAGCACAGCTACCAAGTTCGAGTGGAGGTCCAGCCCAAACAGTCACATTCATTCGTGCAATTGGTCCCAACGCTTCTCCAACTACTGGTGGTACAACTGTTTCCGTTACTCCTCAACAAATGGCTGCATTATTGAAAGGTCAACAAAATGGCGGACAGAGTCAAATTCAGAAGGTGCTTAGTGCTGCTTCCAGTTCTGTTCGAGCTCCATCTCCAATCAACGTTGCATCTTCATTGAAACTGGCTTCACAGAATAATCTATCTAAACTTGTGTCAGTACAGTTTCCTCAAAAATTTGCAGGTAATACACAAATGAAAACAGTCACAGTTGGCTCACTGCTAGGAACCAAAGTGAGCACTCTCACTACTCAAGCTACAAACGTGTCACCTATGGCTACACTTGTCTCAGTATCCGGAGTGAAGACAGCCTCAGGATTATCACTTGTCAATCAATTTCCCGCAGTGAAACCTCCTAGTATCACAATTTTATCAAAAGCCACAACTTTAACTAATGCAATCACAACCAACATAGATACTGTTACATCTACCACAACAGCGGTTGAGCAGAAACCAGAAATAGCCACAGTAGATTCGACAACAAGCGATATAGAAACCAAAGTTGATGAGGTGAAACCAGATGAAGAGGAGGCCAAGGCTGTGGAACAAGTAACCGAAGATGCATCAACAAGATTAACTGAAGTTAAAGAAGAACTTAAAGAAGAAATACCATCTGAAGAAAAACCTGCACAGCCTGACACTGTTGGTGATGTTCCAATGGAGGAAGCTCCGGCTTTAGAAGAAAAAGAATCCAAAGATGGCGTCTCTAGTTCCACTGAAGAGATTGCTCCAAAAGTTGATGAAACCAAGATAGAAGTTGATGGAGACGAGAAACCAGTGTCTGAGCCTCCAATTTCTCAGGATGAAATCAAACAAGAAGAATTTGAGCAATCTTCGGAATCAGTTGCAGCGACAACACTGGCACAACTTGCCTCCATTGCAAGCAATGCTTCAGAGATCGATACCAAACCAATTACTGCAATGAATGATATGACCAATCCATTATCAACACTAGCAGCCTTGGCTTCCTCGTCTCCCATAGCAGTCACTCCTGTTCTGAATGGGAATACAAAAACTGTTGCGGTCACTCCTGCTAAGAAAGTAACTGATGTAAGTCCAAATACTGATTAATGGGTATTATTGACATATTCTAGAGAGTTTATTTTTCTATCCATTCTAGAGAAAATATGTGTATGTATACTATGTTAAAAAAAAAATCTATCTGTTCAGGTTGTTCGTGCGAAAAATACAGATGGTATTAAGAAGAATGCAGTGCCCTGGTATGATGTGGCCATGACAACCAATACTTCGATTGTAGTATCACATTATTACGTTCCAGTAGAAGCTGGTGATGAAAATGTAAGTAATTGTTTATTATTATGAAATATATTGTTCCTTATCCAGAAACTTGGTTCAGTATACAAATTTTTAATGACTTTTTATCAAAATAAGCATATACAGAGGAAGGAAAAGTTCAAAACTCTTGTATAAAACTCTTACTTTCCTCGCTCTGTTTGATTCATTGGTTCTGGTTGGCTAGTGAGCCTTATAATGATTAACATATCACAATAACCTTTTTAGCATGACAATGTGGTTCCAGAAGGACAATACAAGGGCATGCGCAAAGTAGAATTGCAACCTGGTACAGCATTTAAATTCCGGGTGGCCGGTATCAATGTATGTGGTCGGGGATTGTACAGTGACATTGCTGCCTTCAAGACATGCGTTCCAGGTAAGGATAATTGATAATCACCAAAATTAGAATTAGCCGTATATCTGTTATTATTTTGTGTTTCGTGTTTGGTTTATCTCTTTCTTCTCAACGATAAAAATGGTCTTAATTTTTTCTTCTTATTTTGTTAAAGGTTTCCCTGGTGCCCCATGTTCGATCAAGATCACAAAGGTAGGTATTTTCTTTAAACCTAAAATTCGTAGTGAATTTTATAACTCAAAGTTATGAGATGTCATCAAATGATTTTTGTAACTTTCATATGAAGCAAAATCATTTCTTTTCAGAATGATGTTGGTGCTCACTTGTCTTGGGAACCGCCTACGAACAGTGCTGGTAAAATTCTTGAATATGCTGTCTACTTGGCTGTTGATAATAAGAAAGGGAAAGAAGTGGCCCAAACTCAACTCACTTTTGTTCGCGTTTACTGTGGATCTACGTCATCATGTACTGTGACGTCAGACACATTAAAAAGTGCTCATATCGACTTCACAACTAAACCTGCCATCATTTTCAGAATTGCTGCAAAGAACGAAAAAGGGTATGAAAAACTTATATTCTGATTTATGGTCTGGCTTTGAACTGTTCCTTAATAAATCAAAGTTACTGTCATTTTGGTTGTAGTTTTAATTTTGTTCATCGTACCTACTACTCTGTCTGTGTGTTTGTCATAAGTGAAATTTCACTTTCAACTTTGGAGTAATAATAATCGAATGCTTTCATACAAACAAACCCAAGCATGCATTGTCTCATATTTATGAATGTGATTTTCCCTCTTGTTTTTAGTTATGGTCCTGCTACACAAGTAAGGTGGTTACAAGGTATGTAATATTCCATTATCCATTTGATGATATTTCCAAACAATTTGTGTTCAGAATCCATCAAATTATACGTCCCGATTTCCTTTATAGATTTGAAAGACTTACCGGAAAATAAACTTAAACGCTTGGCTGATACAAGGTAATTTTTTAATGTCTCGATTCTTTTAGAGTTAAAGAATATTTTTTTGATGTATTTCAAACTACTTATTGAGTTGATAGAACTTCATGGGTAGTTTTAGAAAAAGGTATTGTTTGATAAGTTTTGGTAACTTCGTCCTGAGATAATAATCCTCAAAGCTTTATTTTTGCAAATTTTCAACATTAAACATCTCAAGATTGAGATATTTAGTATAATGTAAGGGGTTAAAATTAGGGTATCGCTGAAGTTTTTACAAGATTGCATGTGATTGGATTGATTTTATTAAACACTAGCTGGTAAACCAGCGTCGCAAGGACGCTGAAGAGAGACTGCTTACGCCCGTCGTTAAAACGCCTTCGGGGTTACTTTTCCAGAAAGAAAAAAAAAATTTACATGATGGAGGAATGAAAAGAGAAAAAAAAATTGAAAAAAAGAAAAAATTTCACCAAAAAAATATTTCGAATTTTTTGAAAATGTTGAAATTATTTCTCCCACAGGTCGGCTACCATTAATGCATACATACACAGAGAATACGGCTTTTATTATATAGACAAACAATAGATTCTATTTCTAGCTTTCTAAAGAACGACAAATTTGCATTGGTTTCATTAAGCCAATGAAAAGTAACCTTGTAAAAAACTTCAGCTCATCTGTAAAATTACTGTTACTGCGTTGCCCCTTGATTCATCCTATATTTTTATTTGATCTAGAATCGACGTGACGAAACGAGCAAAATTGTCGTCGTAGTTTCGACCGTCGACCGACCGAGTTTTGAATATTTGGATTGTAAATAGCTCACCCCATTCCCCCTCGTCGATGAAGAAGTATTTGATTTATTTATTTATTGTAAATATTATACAGGCTTGCTTTGAACCCATATAAATGGATGATGTGATAGCTATGTATTGGTTTCATGGCTATTTATTTTTTACAAAATACTTCGATATATAACAAAGAGATTATATATAAATAAGTTTGAGAAAGTGAATTTTTTTTAAGGCACGGTTTAACTTTGATAAGTAGGACACAAGGAAAACCTTTTGTCTTTCAACCCAAACCAAATGGCAGTCAGTTGACGAAGAAAGCAAATGGTCTTTTGGACACGTCTTTTATTATCTGCTGCCATTCTCTGACGTTTGACGTGTCTTTTTTCCAATCGCACGCCCCATTTTAGAAATCAAAACTTCATATATATTTCTTTGATGAAAACTAGATAATAATGTGCTAGCATTTTTCCACAAATTTATATGCACGTCGTTTTAAATGCAAGTTTTATTTTTTTCATATTTTTGTTCTTTTGACTGGAGAAACTTCTTGGAGGTACACACCGTACAGGTATTTTGAACTATACACCACTCTCTGACACAACGTCTACTACGTTCCTTTTTATTAATTATTATGGACATAGAAAAAATATACTTAAATTTATTATGAGACTATTCGTTTTTATTGAAACCTGCCCTTCTGACGACGTTGCTAAAAGACAGAACGGGCGGAACGACCACAGAACGACCCGGAACGATCTAAAAATACGAAATAATGTACTCAGGGCTTTAAGTGTTAATGTGATGTAACGGACTCATAAACATTTGGATAAAGGGGAGGGATTCGGTGGGCTGGCAGTCTGCAGATATATTTTCGCGAACCAAGTTCATGGGATACCTGACTTCTTTCTTTTAATACCCAGATAGATCAGAAAGAGTCACATTATTTTTTCTGAAAGTGAAAAACAAACAGCCCAAATTATTGCCCACGACAGAGTTCCCAGCGGTCCTGGAATTCAAAAAGAGTCCTGGAATTTCTTGTTTTTTTCTTAAAAGTCCTGGAATTTAATTGAAATCAAACACAATCTGAATTTGTATTCTGTATGACACTGAAATTTTTGATCATGTTTGTTAATCATTGATATTTTTAGTACATTATAAAATCATAATAAAGCAAAACATGCCAAAAAATAATTGTATTTAATAGTCAAAACATGACGAACAATACCATTTTTTCATCTACTCTTCAAGAACAATTAATTGGTTAAAACTGTTTTTGAATTTGAAAACCTTCAAATTTTCATTTCTTTTGGTCCCCCTATGGAAATTTAATTACCTGCAAAGGAGAGCCATAACACGAAAACGGCATCGAGTTAAATATGATAAACTTCCTCCGAGAATGATAGAATATCGTGGGTGGAAAAATTTTAATGAACATAATTTCAAAG
>JAYRBV010029781.1:0-10060 GCA_036023255.1 Mitrocomella polydiademata
AAAGCCCGAAGGGCGCTTGTAACTTTCACTGCGTAAGCAGTCTCTTCAGCGTCCTTGCGACGCTGGTTTACCAGCTATATAGTAATTTATGTATTTTTCTTTTTTTGATTCAGTTTATGGAAGTGATACGGGCGTCAGTACGGCATTTCCGCTACAATTTGGACGATATGCTGAACAAACTCAGAGGATCCAACGCATCATTCAGAAAATCGATCAAGTACGTTATCTTCAGACATGATCCTTTTTCCACTGTTTTTTACTTCGAATTTGCTAAGCGAATTCTTCAGCCAAAAACTGTATGCAAACCTCTGTGCTTTTACGATCCTTTCCTCATTTTTCCTCCGTTTCTTTGACAATCTTCGGGATCGCGTGTCTGTTATTCTTGAAAAATATTTTTTTTTGTTGACG
This sequence comes from Mitrocomella polydiademata, assembly GCA_036023255.1. Lineage (NCBI taxonomy): Eukaryota > Metazoa > Cnidaria > Hydrozoa > Leptothecata > Mitrocomidae > Mitrocomella > Mitrocomella polydiademata. Next base: position 409 of record JAYRBV010029781.1, read on the forward strand.
GTTATCATCGATGTTGGTGTGTTTAAAGGAAGATTTTTTTATTGTTTTATTTTTAATTGACCGTCGATTGGTTTTTGACTTAATTTGCTTTAATTTCTTTAGGATATTTTCTGAAGGAGGGAACTTTTCTCCTGACGAAGTTGAAGAATTCCGTAAACGATTTGTAAGTTAATTTCTTATTTATTTCTATCTGTGTCATTTTTTAAATAGTTATCTCCAAATTTAGCGCACTTTATTTGCAAAGTATAAACAGAAATTTGTTCATGATGATTCTTCCTAGAGGTTGGTTTACAAGAGTATAGTTATTAAGAATACCTTAGATGTAGAAACTTTCGTGTGGAGAAACTTTTGACGGGATTTTAGCTTGATCCGCGAAAGTTTATCCACGCGAAAAAAAACCTCTTGATCTATGAAATTTTATCCACGCGTGAAACAATTCGAGCTTTTGATCCGTAAAACTTTATCCACTCGAACTCTTTCGATAATATGAGTAATTTTTATCCGTAACTTTGGACGAAAAAAAGGCCAATCGCGAAAGTTTGCCTGCGTGAAAATTTTTCTGAATAGTAATAATAATAAGAATTTCCGTAGTAAATTTCACGTATTTTTCGACGCGAATGTTTCTACACCTCTACTTTTTGTTTTTTGGGGGTTTGAACCGCTCTGCATACAAGAAATCCCCCTTCTTTTTTTTGCACGTGAGATTGAAACTTTATTGTTCTAATACCCCTAGGAGAAAATGGCTACTCGTATTGACATGTGCGAAGGCAATATAATGGGAGACTTGGAAGGTCTGGAAACAAAAAGAATGGACACTGCTAAAGAATACGCGGGAAAACTCGAAGACAGGTTTCATTTTATCAATAATCTCCCTTTGTCAGCTTCTTCTTTGGGCTTTTCCAGAAAAGAATTGTATACTCACTCCCTGACTCACTGTTGTAGGGAATCTGGAAATTCAAGGGGACATCATCTAGAAGAATCTTTAGAATTCTAATAAAAGATTTGGTTGGAAAATAATATCCTCGATACAGATTTTGTATGGAAAAGCCCATTTTGTAGAATTTTATTTTCTGCTTACTTTCAAAGTTCTGGCTCAAAAATCTTAATTGTTTTTTTTTCAAAATTTACGTTGTAGTTGTCCAAACTACGGAGGAGAGTGCTTTGTAATGCAATTCATCTAAATAGCCCTTCTCCGTGCTGCATCATATTATTTATATTTAGTCTATACTTCAAGTATGCCACAAGCGTATAGTGCGCATTCACAAAGGCTATCTCAACTATGAATAATAAACCGGCTTTTTTATTTTACGTGCTCACTGCAGATTCAAGCAACATTTATTTGATTTGACCTTCATTGAGAAGATAAAGAGATGGCTGACCAATATTCAAGTCAAAATCAAAGGAGAGGTAAAACAGATTTTCTTTTCAATTTCACCTGAAAGGACTTTCCTCGCTTTTTGCAACCTACATCGATACTTCGAAGCTTCGATACTATTTTGAAAACTTTTAGGGTATAGTTCGAACTTAATTATTTAGGTTAAAAAACTTTTTTTTTTTTTTTTTTTTTTTTTCGTTTCTAAATTTTCTTCATATAGATAACATCAATTCTACTTACATGTACATACATCTTTCCAAACTATTTTTTTGTAGGTTGCCAATAGCAATTCTCAAAGTCAACACCTCAGTAAAATGATATCAGTGTTCAGCACAAAGTTAAAATTGATCAAAAATCCACATGTCGATGCCGAGGTAAGAAGATATCTAACACTGCATTTCGGTCAATTTATAGTTAATGTTTTTTCAAGTTGTCCCAAGCTTGTGCAAAATGTTGGACACATAACTGGAACTTTTTTCATAGTAATTCTTATTTACGTTGAATTGGTACTCTCATTTCAGTTTGATCTCTAAGGTTTGATCCTGTACTAAAGCCGTCCACACGGCAATGTGGAGGAGTATTTTATATCGATAACATAGCATAGAAGAACACTCCTCCCCAGCAGCTTTTTCGGGGTTTTTTGACCGCGCTGAGTAGCTGTATGAAGCTTGGTTTTCCACTTAGTGCTAACTAGCGGTGACTACTGTGCGATAATGTTAAACATATGAAGAAAAAAAGTTACTATTTTCGCACAGCTCAGTTAGCTCTAAGTGGGAACCAAGCTTAAAGGCACGTTTTTTCGAAGCATAATGTAAACAAAAAGATTTTAAGATACGAAAAAAGGAGAAGAAACCAATCCTACTTTTTCTTTGCTGTTTGTTACGAAAAAAAGTTGCTGCAAAAAAAACATTAAAACATTGGCTTTGATTGGTTCAAATCTATTCAATTATTACTGTAATGACATTTTTTGAGAAGTCATGACATTGAAACATCCAGTTTGTGCGACTTTTTTCGTACGAAAAAAAAACGCAAGTGGAAAGGGCCGAGGATACTGTAAGGGGGTGATCTCGCTGTTGTAAAAAAACCCTCATAAACTTGTTTTGAGATCACATGAGAAAACGGGCCAGCCCGGTTTGCCGGGATTACTTTTCTCGTGTCAACCGGGCTAGCCCGCCTCATGTGATCAGCCCCTAAGTTCTTTCACGGAAAACTGTATGTACTCCAATTATTCAAAACTTTTTCTGTAGAAATGCACTGCCGAAGATACACACGAAACGCTAGTTCCAATCTTGCAGTCGTTCCGTGATCGTATGAACTATTTGAATTGTGGTGTGAAGACGGAACAACTTTCCACCTCGTCATTAGAATCGATGGTGAAGATTTCAGCTGATAGAAATCGGAACACACCTGGATCGAGAAAGTATGTTTACTTCTGAATGAGGGTACCTATCACAGGAAAAAAATCTTAAATCCCCTTGCAAAATGACCAGGGGAAACCTGCAACCTTTCCTCTGGGAAAACCTTTTTCCCTGGGAAATTATTCCTTATTTCTTTCTTATACTTGCACAATAAAAAAAGGAAATCATATTAACAAAACCATATTTATTTCAGTTAGAATACTAAATATAATTCAAATATCATATTTGAATTATATTTAGTATTTGTCGTTTTTGCAGCCAAAAGTAAACGTTTACACAAATTTTGATAGATATGTTTTGTTCAATGATAGCCCTCTTGTATTCTTTTTAGTTCTAAAGGGAAAAAGTTGGCCAGGAGACCAAGTGTTAAAAATAAAAGAACTTCCAGTAAGTCAATTATATTTTATACTCGAATTATTTGATCCGCGTTTTTCATGATTTGGCAGTGATTGTAGTTAAGGGTTCAACCTCCACCATGATTACTCGTGATTATAGTCGCTAACTGAGTACTGGAGTATTTTGGTAGAAATTAATTAACCCAAAGAAACATAATGATTTCATTTTATCCTCTCTATCTACTCTCAAATACGATATACATATAGCTCTCCATCAACTTTATTTAGATTTATCTCAAGCGTCAACCAATCAAAGCACCAGCTCTCCAGTGAGTGTTTATTATCTTTGTATATGCCGATTTAACCAAATTTCGAGGGAAGTGTACAAGAACCAGAACCATAAGGGCCTTTTAACTTCAAACTTGATATGATGGTAGATAGTAAAAAGAGCTACCATTTTGAATAAAAATCACAAACGTGTATTTTACAAACCAGAAATCAAGATTTGGCCTGTGACATACATGCTGGCCCCCTTTCCAAATAAGGTGGCAACGAGTTTGTATTATCATTGTCCCATAGTGGTCAAAGTTTGAACTCAATACAATTTCTCAATCAAAAGTTATAAAAAATGTATGAAATTGCCTTCTGGTCTGTAAAATATACGCAAATCACGTGATCGTTTAAAATATGGTACATTGGTCAAAGTTTCAACTCAATAGCACCTGTAGATTTTGATCGTTCTACCATATAAGTAAAAACAGATCGTTCTACGAAGGGAATTAAAAGGAATACTACTTTACTTTTTACCTCGACTTTTTATACAAGTAATTAAGGAATGAAACCATTTTAAGTCGTTTTTATTTTTGTATCTTATATTTTTTTCTAAGGTAAACGACACAAATGCAAACGAAGAAATAATTCCGAGTGCACCAACTGTTCCCAAACCCACAACAGGGTAAAAAATATTTATTCATTAGAAACATCTACTGAGGAGTTTTTTTTATTGATACGGCGCGCAAGATTGCGACAACTTTATCGCTCTTGCTCTTGTTTGAAATTGTACAAATTACTGAGAAAAAGGATTTTTCTGTAATTCGAACCAAGTTTTTTATTTCAATGTATAATATAGATATGGAACACGGCGAAACAGTGGTGTCCGCACAGCCTTGGGAGGGAAATATGATAAAAAATATTTGGTATTCGGTGATATTAACCAAGAAGCTGTGACAGAGCAAACAGAGTAAGTCAACATTATATTATGTTGTAACTAAATTTTTGAGACTTTTAGTATTTTGCTACCACAAAAACTTTGAAGACACACACAAGAAGAATCTTTACTGAATGTTGTGTGTATGTACATACGTGGTAGTCGGCTCATAGAGAGTACAAACGCACAAAATTTAACAGCCTCTATATTGTACACGATCCTAGGAACCTGCTTCCAGGAATTCAAATTAAAAACTGTAATTTATTAATTATGCGGCGATGGTGTAGTGGTAGCATATTCGACTTGTAATCGGAAGGTTGCAAGTTCGATCCCCACTACGAGACACTTTGAATGTACTGACCGCTATAACCAACCTGCTTGGCAGACAAGTCAGTTAGAGCAATGATGTTCGTATCTCTAGCGGTAAAGTTACAGTCGGAGGCGCGGAAGAACCGACCTGTAGGTTAGAAACCCTAAGGATGTTAAACTTCTCGTCACTTACTTACCTACTTATACTTTCATCTTGAGTGCGTGTGAGTGTAACATGAGTTGAAATTTGTAAGTGAGAAAAAATCCGTACCTTGGCGGTTAATCAATTGTATACTCAGGCGAGTTACGGCCAGTGCAAAACACAAAACTCAAAATTCCCACCACGGGCACTCGTCAGACTATTCTCAAACATAGCTTTAGAGATGCGCTTTATTGTTGGCAAATCTGAAATGCCTTGGACATTTCTAAAAATTGTCCTGTTGATGAGTAATTGACAAATAACCGGTTTGTGACGTCATATTGATGACGTCACAAAAATTAAAAGTTGAATAAAATAGGTTTTACTCCAAAATATATCAACTAATAAAAGAAAACCTAACCCTAACCATTTTTTTCGAGGTTAGTTCATCATTTACTTTAAAGGAAGAAAGTTTCGCGGGAAGAAAGTTTCGCGGTATGACCGGTTTTAGGGTATTTCGCGGGAAGAAACTTTCGCGGACGACCTAATTATAAGCCTAAATTTCATAGCATAGGTGGTTTTTGAACCAATGACTAGAAAATTGTACTACTTCATATTGATTTTGAAATTTCGCAGACATGAACTTTCGCGGATGACTCTTTTTTTTAATTTCGCGGAATAAACTTTCGCGAAAAGGGCAAAAAAACGCGAAAACGCGAAAGTTTCTTCCTTTAAAGTAGATTTAACAATCCTGTGGCCCTTTTCTTTAATTTACATTATGTATGAATGCACGCTATTAAAAAATTCAACAGCAATATAAGGTCTTTATAAATTTATTTAGAACGCACTTTCTGGCAACCCAGGTTAAAATATTGCAGTCAGGACTTGATGGGCTGCTTAGTACAGCAGAGGTAAGAAAGCACTAAACTGTCAGATAATAAAGATTTCTTTTTGTGTTTTTGTAGTAATTTAACCTGAAATGGAAAAGTAAGATTATTCTTTTTTAAAGTATCATAAAATTGAAAATAGATATTACCCTCCCATACTATGAGCTAAATGGTCGTGCAAAAATAAAAGAAACTCGAAAAATATTCGCCATAATATTCATGCTGCACTGTGCGATAACTAGTACAAATTCTGTCATCCTGTTTACTTTTCAGCTTTATTACCGTCAAAAAGGTCAGCGCGCCCCAACACGTGCTCAATCTATCAACGAATCGTTTGACGCATGCGCTGAATCGCTCATTCAACGATTGAGAAAATATAAAGCGCAGACGGAAAGTTATCACAATGACTGTGTGCAAGGTACCTCGAAGTTTCTCATTTCTTAGGCTGCGTGTTTACTGGTTATGGTTTATGGGACTCCCTCCCTGGAATAAGATTAAAGTATTTCAGGGTTCTCACAGCTTGAAAAAAGTGAAGCAAGAGTCCTGGAGAATGAAAAAAAGAGCCCTGAAAAAGTCCTGGAATTTCACTACAATTTTTCTGTGGGAACCCTGTATTTATACAGACAATTTTTCATCTCGGCGGTAAAACATTAAATCCGAAAATTTTGAAGGATGTTAAAATTCAATTTTATTTTTTGCGTTTTCATACCCCGGAATAAATGTTTACAATGGCTTTTTTGTATATTTTACAGACCACAATCGTTTCGAAACCCTTGTATTCTCAACGTTATCCACCGTTAAGAAAGCCCGGTTTCTAGCAAGCCGTTAAATACTAGTCAATAAAATTCGTATCACAGAATGACACTTTTTAATGATTCTTCCTAAAACAGGCTTCTTTACTTTTTCATTAAAAATCTAAATAATTATTTGTCCCCTTTTATAGAATTTCGAGCGCAAATCAAACTTTTTAACTCCGAGTTGAAAGAACTTCCTCCTTTGTTAATGGTTTCCTTGGTGATCAAACAGCAAAACACTTCACACGGCGTGCAAGAAGAACTAAAGACGACCCTGGAGCAAATGATTAAATCCAGTGAAATGAGAAAGGTAATAACAGTTATGTGAAAAAAAAACAAAAACGTTGGTTGATGCCCCTTGGGGAATTTTTTCTATTTTGATACGGGTGGTTAACTCTATTCTGTATGGAGTGTTCTCTAAGTTTTGAAATATATTTGATAATTTCGCTAAAACTTAAAAAACGATACATCTAACAAACTTCTTTTATGACGTCACGATTTGTCATAATTTAGTTTATTGCTCCGTTGAAAAAACTAAGATTATTTTGGTTCCGTTTTCAGATATTTCAACAGCTTTCGTTATTTGACAACGAATGAAACCCAGTAAATATACATGATTCTAAAATCCTCTGTTAGAATATTTTCAGGGAGATTTAATATTTTTATTATTGTTTTTTAGAAAGAACACAAGACGCTGCTTCGTCCGACCCTCGGCCATCCAAACAATAAACCGGAACTTGAAAACCTAAGATCGTCCGAGCAATCGAGACAACAGGAATATGCGAATGCTTTGAATGACTATGAACGACTCATGGTGGAATGCGAGAATTTGAGCGCGAAAAGTTTCTTGAAAGAATTGGTTCAGCTTGTTTCGTTATTTTTGTCGCAGTTTGATATCGCACTTTCTCTAGATGAAGTTATACTAGGAGGTAGGGGAAACACCATCACATACATACACCTTTTTACGGGAAATACATCTTTCCCAGAATTCCGTTCTAGCATTTTGTAAGATTATCTATAGTGTGCTCTCAGCCCCCTTTCTTTTTTTTTTGGGGGGGGAGGGTTGTATACTAGTCACAGACCTAGCTAGAGTTGTGGTGCTTCCACCTGTAGCGGTTGATGCAACAAATGGTTACCGTATAAGTTGTAGAAGGTATGATTTATTAAGTTGAATATACCATTAGAACTCAATTCAAAGACTTTTGTCAGACTAACATCTGGTACCATTTTCTAGAATTCACAAGCAACGGTACCCTAAAAGCTTGTAATTTTACAATTTGATGAGGGAAAGCTTTGACGCTTTATTTATACCACTCTTTATAGAATTCAAACCGAAAATGAAGACGGAAAAGGAATTGTTACGTGGAAAAGAAACAGAAGCCAAGAAGAAAGAGGAAGAGAAAAATGATTGTGAGGATTTATTTTAACATTTTAATGATTTGTGACGCACGTGTAATGCGTACTTATTACTTTTTGCTTATTATTCTCATCATTATTTTTGTCAAATGCTTAGCCAGGATAGTCTATTCAGTATATTAAGTAGACTGGTATTTGGTTATTTGTAACCGAACGCACTTGCACAGCAATACCGTAACGTAACGTTTTTTCGGTTTATTGTATATCTTTCAAAAATTCCTCGTTCTGGAAATTCGATAACCATGTGGTTCTGCTACTCCTGAACCAGCAACTGTCACTTATAACCTGTAGCTCTGTTGTATTGTTGTTGTTTTTCCCCAGATTTCCGACGAGAAGTAGAATCGCCTTATACTTGGCCGAACCTAGATCTCACCTCCATCACCAACCAGGGAGTGTCTTTAGATGAAAACTTTGTTTCACGAACGTTGTCGTTGAAATTTACGGAACTACACAAGATGGTTATCGAGGCACGTGATAAGGAATTCAAGGTATGGAAAAAATGTTTGAGATGGAAAAGTTGTTTTTACTATGTCCAATCATCAGGTGGATCCGTGGCCGAGTGGGGGAGGTGCTGAGCTTAGGATCGAAGTGTCCCACGTTCAACCTCCGCCACGAAACCTTCGGTGGTGACAATTATTACTAAAACCATTGCTTATTCCGTAAGGTTTCTTTGTAAGTGGCAGAACCCTCATTAATAGTAGTTCTATAGGACTGAAGAGGCTTTTCTTTTCTTATTGGGGACGAAATGAAAGTTAGTAAACTTATTTTTCACGAAATTTATTTTATGTCATTATTTTTTTTACAGAATTTCTTTGAGACACGAAAGGAGAATCTGGCGGCGCTGGAGAACGCATGCGCACAAATGCGAACAGAAAGTACACGTTGGGAAAACAACTGGCAAACTTCGTTGGATAAAATTACCAAATTATATTGAAAAATTGTGTATATTATATTTGAATCAAACATTTTTTGGCTAAATTTTTGAGCATGAAGGATTTTTAGTAGCTTTAAGAATCAAACTAAAGTGAACATTATTATATGGATGTTGGACTGGGTGAAAAATCACAATTTTGAACTAATTTCAAAATTAGAAAACTCATCGAATTATATTCAATTATCCAAAACGATTAACTAATATATTATATTTTATATCTTGATTATGTGCATGTTAATTTGTGATTATACCTGGTTTTGTGTACATATACGATTTTTATCAAAATCTCTGTAAATAATATTGTTGGTAAAGACGAAAGGAAATTCATATTTTGAGCAACTTAATATAAATATTTAACTACTATAGGGCCTATATTTTAAGGTCAGCATTGCGAGGGTGCTTTCTCAGTTTTTCAATTGTTATTTGAGAAATGAACAGAAACAAACAAAGACAACCGCATATAAGAAAACGAAAGGTTTGCGTACAGCGGCGATTATTACTAGTAATCGTATGTTTCGGAGTACGATTAATCACGAGTAAGGAGAAAATTGTAATTTGCCCGAGTCCGAAGGACGAGTGCAAATTACATTATTTTCTCTGATCAATCGTTAATTGAACGACAAGGCATGCGATTACTGGGTAATCATCCGTAAAACAAAGGCCCTCATTCGTAGAATACCTTATTGTTTGATATACTTTTTTAGCAGAATAATTGCACTATTCTTTTTGACGTCTCATTAAAACATTGCATTGCGAATCGTGAATACAGTTAGAAAGACCCGAAACCATTGCATTGCGAATAAAGTAAAAACAACCAGAAAAGATGCAAAAAACAAAC
>JAYRBV010029792.1:0-20400 GCA_036023255.1 Mitrocomella polydiademata
ATGGCTTGTCAGATTTTGAAAAAGGACCCCTCATTTTTCTTCTATTAACTTGCTCTTTGATATGAACTAAAAATCAAGAATTTAAAACAGCTTGCCAAAATCAACCGTGGTCCCTACGGCGGCAATAGGCCATAGAAACTTTTTTGCTGGAATGTAGCTTTGCGGGAAACATGTCGTGCAAATATAAATATCAAAGAAACCAGAAACCAAAAAATCATAATATTCTAGGGAAAAAAATTACCATAGTTAATTCAATTAGTATAGTTTCGATCAAAAAGTTAAAAAATAAAAACTGAAACATTTTTCCTTGTTAAAATTAAAGATGTCTTTGCAATAAAAAAATCAATTTGAGTTGAGCAGAAAATACTATATATTTTACGCGATGAAGTGCGATACAAATTGATTGTGAAAATTTGTTTTTATATTTTTGTTAAACTTAGGTATTACTTTTTTGCAAACAACTACTGTTTCAATATGTTTATTCCCAAACTACCTTGCAAAAAGTTTTGGTCTTGTCATATTTTGGCATATTTGTGTGAAGTCATACATTGGTTTAGGTAGTCTGATTCGTACTGGTTTTGTCAAAAAAAAAAGTTTTTTAAGACAACTCCATTCGGCAAAGTATGGGATCAGACTGTATATATAGTAAAAATAAATCAAAAGTACCGACAAAATGGCAGTAGACCACACTTAGTAGACACACCGTTATCGTCGTTTTCAAAAAAGAAAAATCATGCCGAATAAACTTTAGTGAATTGAAAATCGAAAACAGAAATCAGCAAATCAATGCTAATCAATGCTAATCAAAATTTATGAATGATATTGTAAACAATCTTTTTCTTTTTCGCAAATAGTATAAACATTTGATTGTAATGAATTTTTGCTTTACATTGATTTATTACATATTATTATGTACACGATGACAGATCTGTGTCAAATTACAACTACCAGTCTTTGAAACTTTTAACACCCAAGAATTGACAATATTAAGTTTAGAAACAGCGCAATAACTCGACTGAAATTCGAGAGAGCAAATTCGAACAGCTCAAAAAATTTGTACAGCGCATCACATTGAGAATGAAAGAGAAAAACGGCATGTTATCATGCATGCCCAATACAATGTTTCAATTTCGTTTCTCTTCATGGGTCACTTATTCCATGAACAATAGGTTCTAATTGAACCCTTTCTTCTGTCTAATTAGTATAATTAGACGTCTAAGAAGCAGAAACATAGGAGGTTTACGTTTGAAAGAATTAACAAACTTTACAAATGGTGTAAGTGCGTTGGGTTAACTTATAAACAAATCGTGGCCAGCGCACTTTGTTCAGTACGCAACAAATTTTGGATGGAAGACTTCAGTGATAATTAACAAGGTTTATAAAACTTTCGTTGAAGCATAAAATTATTGCTTTTAGAGAAAGAAACAAATTTTTTGCTTATATTGGTCTGGTTAGTGGAATTCAACCAATTAATGGAACAGACCTATTAATTGTATCGTGGAAAAATGTGGTGAAAACAGTTGACTATTCATTAGTTCCTTGTCCGCCATGTTCGAGAAGATCACGTATAAGATTGTGAGAACAAGGGACACCCTGTTATGGCTTACTCTCATGCTAGCAATTTTATATCTCTTGATATTAAATTTGTATTATACGGACCAGAGATACCGAGTGATGGCCGAGAATGAAAGTGAAAAAGCAGCCAAATGTCCATTGCTTCGAAATATTCAAGAAACTCTAAAGATCAACAGAAACCACACACCTACAACGATCGAAACGGAAGAGCTTCGTCAAAAGGTCATGATGTACGAACGGTTAAATAAACTGCTAGAATTCAACTCCTGGATGAGTCAGCACGGTAGTAAGACGCGCCAAAACATTTTGATCCTGTCCAACCAGTATTGTGGTAGTGCATTATTAGGTGAACTCTTCAACCAAAACCCACAAGTGTTTTATCTGTACGAGCCATTAAAATCGTTAGACTACTACAAGGACAACAGACCGACTGACGTCTATGATGCCATGGTAACCCACCAGCTAGACGGCATATTCCAATGCAAATTCGACGAATTGTCCTATTTGACAAACTTTCTGTCTTTTCAATATAGCTCGTTGAAAAGCCGCCTTGCAAGTCGGGCGTTATCTGCTCCACCCCTGTGTCCTGAGGTCAATTCAAGATCCTTTTACACCATTCGGATGTGCACTCCTTTGAAACCACAAACCACATCGGCAATCTGCAAGCTTCACCAACATACAGTTGTCAAGAGTATACAATTCTCCGATGTACATAAACTGTCATATTTGATGGATAAAGACAGTACTGATTATTCATTGAAGGTTGTGCATTTAGTTCGTGATCCCCGTGCTATTGTATTTACCCATTTCTTGACGAACCCTAATGCATCCATGACGGCTAACAGCACCGAGAATTTAAAAGACTATTCAAAGAAACTATGTGGTAGTATGTTGAGAAACATTAAGTACGCTATAGCAGCTCCTTCCTGGTTACAGGGTAAATACACCCTGCTGCGGTACGAGGATCTAGGGACAAACCCGCATCAAATTGCCGAATTGGTATACAAGTTTGTGGGCGTTCCATTTGCACCACAAGTGAGAATGTGGCTTGACAAGATCGCATATGGAGCTGGTGGGGAAACACCGATGCCGATGAATGTGCAAGCTTCTCAATCAAGTTCCTCCACCTCTGGTTCAGTGGAAGATTTCTACACCAAAAACTTGACGAGTTCCGTTCACAATTGGCGAATTCAAATGCAATATCCGGCTGTCCGCATGATTGAAACCGAATGTTATGAAGTCATGAATCTGTTGGGATATAAAATTGTTGAGGACGAAGAAGAGTTGATCACATTGAGTTACTCGTTGATTGATTAATATCTCTCTGATGTTTTGTGGAAGTCTAACCATTCAACATGTTGAAGATTTGGTTAGAAACAAATAAGGTTGCTTAGGCTATATGATATTCCTCATATGCATTGCATCCGAAGTGTTATGTTACAAAGGAATAACCAGAATGTGCTAATGGCAAATAATAATTAAAATTTCTAGGATTAGAAATTTCATAGCTGATGTAAATCTTTTGTCCGCCAATGATTGATGGACATAATTTGGACTTTGGATTGGAGCAAAGAAAGAGTGTAATATAATATATATAACCAGTGGCGTATGCAGGAAATAGTGAAGATCAAAAGGTCATCGAATCAGTATCAACAATCCCTGCATCTGATGTGATGTGATGTGATGTTTTGCATTACGCCCCTGGGACAATCAACCACATATTGTGAAATGAGTAATGTAGTAATAGTTAAAAAATATTCGATACTTTTGTAGTCATAGTTGTACAGTATAATAGTAATCATGATAAAATAAACTAAACAAATAACAAATTCAACATACGCTTAGTCTCTGCAACATCCCACTTTTGCTCTGCTCCCCTTTTTGAGGAATTTCCGCTGCTTAAAAAGCGAAGCAGAGCAAAAGTGGAATGTTGTGTTCAAGTATAGCTTCCTCGTGTGATTTTGCATACCGGATGTGCGGCCCATAAGAAGGGTCTGAGTTGGGAAATGCACTGTAAAGGTTACCCCAAATGCATGTAAGGGTCGAAAATTGGCGATACAAACTTAATAAATAAAATAAAATAAAGATAAACGTAGATAAAAATTAAGAAAACTGTGCATTTTGCTGCACTATATAAGGGTAAAATTAAAATTTAAAAGTAAAATTTGTGCCACGCATACGGTGGTTTTGGAGACGAGTGGATCAACCTCGTTACCAGGGCTTTCCCTGCCTTTTTTTATTTAATTTTTGACGTTGGGATTGGAATGATAATCCACTAACTGCTCGCAAACTGTCTCGAAATGTGCTTTTATTAAGGTCTGCTGTATTAGACTACAGAACTTTCTGCCCTAAGAAGCGGCGGGGGACAACCTCGATCCCCGCCCCGCCCAGGCCAGGATACAAGCACTTTCGTTTTCTCGATCGCCAACCGCTTCACTAACGCGCGGCGCATGTAGTAGTGGGAAAAAATGGAAAAAGTATGTTAAAAAACCACTTTCGTTTTCTTTTGTTCATATTTTATCTTGACGATTTTCTTTTCGATTTGTTTATAAAAGATGGCGACTCGTATGTCGTATGTCGTATCTTTCTCTGTTGACTCTATATTTGAAATATTAGTTACCACAACTGCACTAGAAACATACGTGGACTGTCTCTGATGAATTGATCAGCTTAATACCGAATTTGGCTTTGGATAATCTTTCTCATGTGATTGGAGTGCTAGCTAGAAAATTTAATTGACTGCATGCATCCAGGAGGGCTGACTAGGGAGATATGTTTGATTTTAAAAAAATAATATTTTGCTGGTATTGTATTAAGTATGGATTTAAAATCTAACAATTTATACAACTATATACTAGTGGCAGCTGAGCTGAGGTCAGTGTTGTGAAAATTTTCACCTTGAACCTTCTTTTTGCCTGCCTCTTTGACAGTTCTTTGCTGGCGGCGCACCCTCAGTCAGGGACTGTCAGGGACTGTCAGGGAAAGATTCCTAAATAAAACACACCTTACGGTACTGCCTAAATAGGACACTAAGGAATAGGAAAAAAATGTTGCCTAAATAGGACATACCTATCCTCAAAAAAATCAAATTTTCAGCCGAACCAGAAATTTGCACAAACTCCAACAACGCTTAGACAGTTAGAGTGAAGAGTAAAAAGAAAAGTGGATATTCAAGCCAAAAATCACCGAGATAAAATAACCGTCTTTTTTGATATACGGGGATGGCGACGGAAAAGCGAGCTGTGGCGCAACTCGTACCTCTGATTTTCAGAAATATTAAAGTTATACACCATTATAACAAAAAAACATAAACTTGTTCCTCGTGGTCCGTTCGTTTCCTACTTAAAGATAAAAATCTCAACACTCATGCCTTAATCTGTTACTATTTTTTGTTTATTGATATATATATAAACTAGGTTTTCTTATTTTTAGCCTCACACAAAAAGCTCTCATTAACTACTGTAAGAAAGGTTTTATTTGTAAACACAAAACATAAAGTTATAAATTACTTTATTATAGCTATTATATAATTTTATAGCTATTTTAACACAAAAGTCTTTTCATATCAACATAACACACTGTGAACATTGTACTCAAGTTGATTTTTCTTGATAATTATGTACTTTAAATACATACTTATTACAAAGTTCAAACACAAAGAGTTTGTCTGTATGAGGAAGTTTGGATTTGTTTTGATTTATTTTGAACAGTTCTCACAATTACGCATGTGCATCAATGAAAAAAGCAAAGTAGACAGATGAATATCCACAATGAGAGGGCAAGATCTGCCCCGCGGTGACATCAAAGAAATCAAGAGCACATTATAACAAACAACAATAAAAATAACTAACCGCTAATGCAGCGGCAAACGCTCCAAATATACACTGCTTGCGCCATAAAACAATGAAGACAAAATATGTACGCTTTTAAGCGCTGCACGCCAACTCCAGACGTTCTAAAAAATATATTTTTGTGTTTGGTGTGACAAATATTGCTAGTAACCAAAGTAAAACCTCTAAAACACTTCGGTAATACACACTTCGGTAATAATAAGTAGAAAACAATTGAGACATGGCCAGACATTGAAATCGACATCGGAAACAAGTTACTGAATACTTTTTAGTGAGTTAAACCATGCCTACAGAATTTCTCACAAATTTATATTATAGATGTTTTGTTTAAAAAAACTATTGATAAATTGAAATGTGTTCGTTTGCAACCATGTTATTTTTCTTTCTGATGGTTGAGGAAGGTTTGAAAAATTGCACAATTTAACATTGAAAAAATGATGTACACTACATCAACAATAATCGTATGAAGTATATTGAGGTTCGGAATTCTCGAGTTAAGAAACCGAGTTTTGAAACCAAGTTACATAAAATCTTGAGTGTAACTCAGAAATTATATTTCAGATAAAAATCTTGAGTGAATAACTCAGAAATTATATTTGAAATAAAATTCTCAAGTTACCATCGGAATAATATATTATTTTGAAAACTTATATCAATTTCCAAGTTGATTATATATATAACTCAACATTTTTATTTCAGAGTTAATTTATTAGATTTATTTGACGATTTTTCTATTGTTGTTTTTCTCTTGACCTTTTAATACTCTTCCACCATTGGTCACATATCACCATCAGCTTTTGCTAGAATTTTGATTATTTCTCTTTTTATACATAATTAATAATAAGACAAATTTAATCTTTGTATATTAGCACATATTAGCAAGGAAAGTGTAATATTACATGTAGCAAAGGATACATGGTTGAATAAAGAGTTAGTTTTGATATATTCAAATCACTTTTTTAGGTTTATTTGTGACATCTTTTAAAAAATAAAATACTTATTAAGTGTGTTCACACCTGCCTACAGTATACAGTAGCAGAGATATGGCAGCCACAAATAAAGTCATCATTTCTCAATCCACTTATGATCAGGTATATTTATTTATTTGATTTAAAATATGTCATTTGAAACACAAATACAAGAAGTATGCAATGTACTTTTTATTAGATAGCACTTTTTAATAATTAATCAGTCATTGAAATTCGCCAAAAACCAAATCTTAGCCTCAATCAGATGAATGATTATTCCTAGTATGAACATTCTAAAAGAATCTATCAATCATTCGGACTATAAAGAGCTTTGAAAAAGTGCTGAGCTAACTCCAGAGGCAGGTATAGCTACTTTTCATTATTGTACCTGTTGGCAACTACTGGTAAAAGGTTAAATTTTAGATTTGCCTTGGCAACTTGCCAACTGATTTTAAATTGAATTCCAATGGCTGATAGTCTTTCTTTGTTTATGAATGCCAAAGTATAGATTTTTAGTTCTGTAACATACCAAAACAAAAACTCTGATTTTAGAACTAAATAATTACTTTGATATTACTTGAAAGCATGTATTATTAGTTAATAATATGTAAGTTTCACGTTAAAATGGTTATTTAAAAGGAAGATTGTTCCAGTTTTAGTGGTGTTTGAAGTTTTCTTTATTTTCAATTATGTAGTTTCCTGACATGCTGCCAGACATTACCACCATGTATAAAAAATGGATATGGAAAGAAGATACCAATTCTCTAGAGCAAGTCAAGTACAGTATATTGATAAATATAACTTCTTTCTCCGAATTGAACTTACATTAAAGTTTGAAACTGAAAAAGATACAATGTATTGCTATATCATCTTCAAATTAGGTTGAGATTCGTTAAGTGTTCTCTTTACTTTCTTGGTTTTTGTTTTATTTTCAGTACAGGACTTCAAATATCTACTGACCGTCAGCTCCTCACTTTCAATAATAAAAGCAAAAAATCCACAAAGAATACGATGAAAAAGCATAACATACAGAGGTATTAATTTAGAGATCAACTATAATTGAGTGTATATTCCAACCATGTATGTAGAAGTTAGTCTGGCGTAAGAGAAAGGGTAAATGATGCATAGAAATTATTAGCTTCTCTATGTAATTTACATTGTGATGTATAGTGGAGTAGCACACTTAAAGCTCCTAGAAAATCTTTCGACTCCAAAGATGTACGTATACGTGTAAGCTTTTTAATGGGCTTACAAAGCAAAAAAGTATGTGTCTTTTGTTTTTGATTTTGATTTCAGTGGCCCAAGAAAAAAAGTTGAGAAAGTTGATCGAAAACCAGCAGCAGCAACAACAGCTCTTTCACCAAGACCGAGCATGAAAATACACACTGGTGAAAAAAGATCGATCAATCTACAGGATGTAAAAAGTATGACAATCTTGTCAAAGCCTGTTTTTTATTGGTTTCATGTTTTCAGCTTTTTCATATTGGAAACTCTCCCTTTCAGGTGTTTCTTATGATCTTCTTTCAGAAAGTGGAGAGTTGCCGGAGAGCTTTCAAGGAAGTTTAAGGTTAGATTTATTCACTGCTTAGAATCTTGAAAGGATTGTTATATCGTATACTATGTATTCTAAAATCGATATTATTGAATATAATCCAACCTCTTACTTCGTTACTTTTTCTGTTTGTTGTACGTTATAATTTTCCAATTTAGAAGCAATCACTTCGATGGTTTCCTTTCCGTAATTCTATACTACTTTGATGTTTATTTTGAAAAGAAGTCACTGGATAACAAGCCTCCTACCATGGCTACGTAAGTACAAAAGCTGCCAATGGATCAAAAAATTATCAAAAGGTTGTTCTAAACGGGTCTGAAAAAAGTCTTGAAACATACATATCTTCTTTCCTAGTCAATCGAACGAAGAACGAGAAATTCTGTATTTCTGATTTGATGTGCATGGTAAAAATACTGATATGTTTTTTGAAAAATTTCATGTGCTTGGTATAAATGATTATAAAGAAGGATACAGACAAATCCCCTACTGTAAATAAACTGTAAATAAATTGTATAAAAAACAAAAATGACGCTTCTTAGTTAAATTTTATTATCAAAAATAATCCAGCTACGAGAGTATGAGTTCGTTAAAACAAGGACATTCATTAAAAGGTTCAATCTGATTGCTATTGATTAACCACCTACCCTTTCAGCAGTTTGAATCCTTACGGGAGGACACTTTCCAGGATTCGTTACAGAAGCTCTGTTTATAAAATAAGGCCATAAGATTTGAAGTAATGGGAACTACTTATACATTCACGTCATACTTTTACTTTGACGATTTATCTGCTCTATTTTTTGTAGTGAACCGAGTGTAGCAGAAGAGAAAGCAACAATATTTGCTACAAAGAAAGTAGAACTTGCAAAGAAATTGTTGGCAGAAAAGTATTGTTCGCTCATTCTAGGACTGGATACTAAAGAAAGACATCACATGGCTTGTGGAAGGTATAGATGTTGTTTCGTGCTGAGTTTTTCTTTATGGGTCTTAAACTGGTTGGATTATAGCTTAGATGGAGTACACCATACTTAACTTTAGAAGACTCAATCATGTATTTGGGCATATATACTCTATTTTTTATTGGAATCTAGAACTCGGATATCAGGCTTTTGTATTCCTCTCAGACAAGTCTCTGAAATTATTAATCGAAATTCGGTTACTATTTTTTGTCTTCCAGTCAACGTAAATCATTCACAAAGAGAGACCGGAACTTTTACGAGGTAAGACAGCTCAACGAATTCTTTAAAAGGTCCAACTGTAATGAAAATGTTATCGGAAAGTAATCTCCCACTGATTAAATATTTTAGACATTATATTCATACTGTTGCTTTGTGGTCTGGATAACATTCAGAAGAGGTCATTTAGATGTCATACAAATGGAACTAGGAAGGTATAAAATATGAATCATTCATTTTATACTTGTCAGAACTTAAATCTTTAAATCCGTGCTAGTAAAATTATGGTGCTTTTTATCTAACTTTTTAGACTTTTCAGAAGTGACTCTTTCAATCCATTTCGTGAGCCTGTCAATAAAAACGGTACTTATACTTATATTAATTAGTGGTAATTAGGGAGTGAGTGACAAAAATATATTGATAATTCAATTGACTTTGTAGATTTCAAACTAGCCTCTGAACTTACAACTCAAGAGATTCACGATGTTAAACTGGCACCACCGTCTTTGCATAACAAGTGTGTAATTTTATTTTATTTCTCAGTATGTTTCATCTATTGTCTTTTAACTGTTTATTTAGTTTGTTAACTTATTTCGATTACCATTCACTAAATATTCCCTTGAAGAAAAAAAAATTATATTACATTTTTACCCTTCTTTTTTCTCTAGTAAAAGACCACCGATTTCTGCAATAATCAAGTAAGTAAAAATTATTTTTCAACTTTTTCCTTTCAAGCCACCCAGCGGTTAAAATCATTCTAAAGCCAAAGAAGAGAAGCATTTTATACATACAATATTGAATGCAAAATGAAAAGAAAATCTCTTCTCCACACAAGTTTTTTTGAAAGTTTGGTTCGTTCGTTCATATTATTTACTGAACAGATTTAAGTAATTTGAATTAAAATTAAAAATAGTTAGATCAAGTGGGAAAAGTAATCGACGTCTGTTCAAGTCCTGATTTCCATGACCTGTGATATTGGTCCTTTAACAGTTTGAATCATGTATACTTCTTTAAGATATATAGTGTGAAAACTTCTTGTGCCTGTGCCTCTATTCACTCGTTTTTGAACACACCGACTCGTCTTATTCTAAAATTTAACAGATAAATATACACTAAATTTGAAATTATTTCAACGATAAATGACGATTATTAATTTTTTCTTTAGTCAACGATCACCTGTTTTGGTTTCTTTGTTTCCTACACCGAAAGATGCGTCGTCATGGTTATTTGATCGCAGGCAACCATTATCTCCAAACATTCGGTAAATTTCCAAAGTCTTAATTTGTAAACAAACGTAACAAAAAAACAAAATGACGAAAAAGAAAAGTAGCATACAGTACTACTATGGTTCATCTCCAAAATGTAGGTTTGTCATAAACCGACGCAGTGTGTTATTTACAAATGAGATAGTAATAAATTCTGTTCCTTAACTTTTTTATTTCTTGTTTCAGAAAACAATCTGAAAATGATGTGTTGAAGATGAACGTGGAACCTTCTAAATTGAAGTAATGTTGTTGTTAATTTTTGCTGTCTTTACGGTTGTGTAAAGATCACTTCAACTTCTTTGTTTTCTTTCATCAATAAAAGCCTGCAATGTAAAACTATAAAATTTCAAAATCGAGGCCGAATTTTGGGTAAGTTTTAGACCCAACCAATGGTTAGTTAAAATTGGAATCCAAAGAGAGCGAGGCAATCCTTTATTTCCAGTGAATAATGGTTTGATACCTCTTCATATAGTGTTGGTATTATTGGTGAAATGATATCAGGATTCAATCCTTTCACATTGGCACCATTTGGTGATGATGGAGAGGATGACAGTGAGGAAGACATCAACGAAGAAGAACAAGGAGGCGATGATGAAAAACCGAAGTATTCCCTCTTTTTTTTATGGAGATGTTCCGTTGGTGTTGGGGACTGTGAAGGATTATTTGTTTTCTATTGTTTATCTCTTTAGGAATTCACCTTCAAAGGGTCAAGAAGATACTCATCAAGGTGATGGGATTCATTAAGTGGTATGGTGTGTGGTGGTCAATAGAGTAATTTCTTTTTTCATCTTCTAAGATTTGTTTCGCGTAGTCTATTACGTGGTCATCTATTAGATAAACTCTACGGTTTATTCACCCAAACTCTAAGGTTTATTCACCCAAAATCAGGCAAATAAGAAGGAAGGAAAGGATTTTTTATCGTTTTCAGTTTTTTTGATTGATATCGCCATATGGATAAATTCATTGTTTTTTTATTATAGGTCAAGTTAAAGAGGAGGAGAGGTGACAACTTCGTTTTGGAATTGACAGTTTTGTTAGTTGATCGAATTGGTATCATTAACCTTATCTGACGGCCATTTTGTCGTACACTATAGCTGATTGATATCAGCGGCATAATGTCTCAGATTGGATGTAGAACGCATAACCTTGTTAACCGTTGAGATATAAATGCCTGCGTGAACTTTTCTTTCGAGTCTGATGTTTTTCCCTTTTTTGATTCAGAAAAAGAAGAAATTTGAAAGAGAACTATTTTTGAGATTTTTCGAGAAAGAAAAAAATGGCTGTATTTTGTTTCAATTTTGGAGAAACTTTGCAATTGTTAAAAGAAGAACAGTATTTTATATTTTTTGTAAATTTATTTGTCAATAGATTATTACTACAGAGGTTCATTCAATCTACTCCTCATAAATATAGGGTGTGCTTGATACGTACCGGAATTTTATTTGGATACCTTCCTTCAACCTTCACAACATACACACTAAAGTAACACTGAACCCTATCTTTGATCAAAATGAACCGTTGTAACCTGTTCAAATCTGATTCGTTGTTTTCCTGGACCCTCTGTAGGATTTGGTGGTGCTCCCATGTTGGCAGAATATTATAAGTCGCCTATTTTATTTGCCATTTTTAAAAACGACCTCTATTATAGGCTATATGCCCCAAAGGAACCTTACCTTTTCCAAGAATTTTTATTTTTGTATATAATGTATGTAATGATTATAATTAATATAAGAAATTGATTAATTTTTTAAAGAGTTTTAACCAAATATATAGAAAGAGAACAATAACGTTTGAAAGAATCCCATTTGCCTTAGTTTCTACACAGATTCAAATTTTCCCTGGAAGCTACCTTAAGGGAAGAAATATTTGGCGGAAAGAAAATTTGAATATTTTTCGTCATCCGTCAAATTAAATTCCCGCCAAAATTAATATATTTCGTCATGCGCCAAATTAAATTCCCGCCAAATCCGCCAAATTTTCTTCCCGGCTTAAGGTACCACTATTCCTTTACGGCACTACAAGGTGATTCGAGTAAACTTTCCCTGAGCCTTGTCCCACTACACGCACTAACAGAACCTCTAAAATGAAAGCCATCTTTAAACGTGTTCTTCTTTTTATAAGGTATTCAAGAAGTTGACCTGGGAAGTTCTCCCACGCGAATTTTCTTCTTTTTTTGCGAAATCTTCAAAATATTGATTTTAAAATGATTTATAATTCATTGAATCTTGAATTGGCGTCACTATAAAATTTGGTTCCCGGCCTTTCTGAGAGAAACGTTTAGTTTAATCCTTCGCATATTATATTTTCTTCTTAATTATTTTAGAGTGGTTTTCGACTAGAAACAGTAAGGTTTATTATCCGCCTTTTTCATTTCAAGCTTTTGTTCATTCGATTATTTTGTTCTCAGTGGAAATGGCTTGAAAGTTAGCAAAGCAAAATACCCTTAAAAGCTGGACGCGAATATGTGTTTTTATTGATGCAATATTGTGAATTACGTTATTATATTAGTTTCTTCCTCTTTATTTTCAGTTTCAGTTTATGTGTTTTTCAAGAAAAAAGTCTACTGAAGTTAAAGATCACAGTAAGCCCTACATTACTTCTTTAATCGGCTTAAAACCCTGTGTTAATAAAGGGGATATACAAGCTTTGCGCGACCATAAACCTCCAATAAAACCATTTTCAAAAAGATGATTTTCGTATCCAGGAAAAGGAGGAGTAAAGAATCTTGCTTTCCATAGCTTTTCTGTTACGTGAGTAGAAAGGTAGAGTGCTCTGTTTTTCTTCCCTTTCCTTTCTTTACTTTCTTTTTGTTTTGTTTATTTTGCTAAAAACGAAAAAGCAGATGTTTTCTTCTTCTTCTTCATTCTGTTTTGTTCCCTTGTGGCTCACATTTCTTTCTTTTTTTTCTCTCTACTGGGTCTCTAATATTGATCTGTTTTTCTAAGTGCTCGTTATTTTTTATTTCTCAGTATAACATCAAATTACTGTTTTATAAGCCTGTTTGTTTTTGGTACTGGTAAACTATATCGACCTTCCGGAAAAAGTTAGTTTGTTATTTTTTGACGTCACTATCTTGATTTTGTTTTGGAGTTTTGCAGGAATAATTAGACTTAAACTTACAAATCGATTTAGAGTACTCACTATCTTTCCCAGGTACACGAGTACACAGTAGACGTCCTGTTTTAAACTCACCAAACAAAATTAGGAAGAAATTTTAATTGAACATGTAATTCCTGTTGATTTTAACGTAGAGTTTTCACAGCTTGTGGAATTATTTATTTGTTTCATTTTCGTATTTTTTCCGCACATATATGATTTTCAATCCTTGTAGCAAACTGATATCGATTCTTGTTTTTATTTCCTCTTTCTGTTTTGATATCAACAATTGGTAGCTTTAACCACCTCCATAAAAAGTGCAAATTATTTCACCAGGGAAAGGTTTTTTCCTAGAAAAAATCACCGAGGAATTTTTTACCAACAGGTCTTTTTGTTTTTACACGAGAAACAAGACGTAATGGAGGTTTCTTGCATACTAAAATCCATATATTTGTTTGGTATCTTATAAGGGATAGCTGTTATCACATCTCTCTGCTGTTATTTCATGAGATTTTCTTCCAAAATTATTATTAGGTCTAGAATCAATTTTGAAACAGGCGAAAGGGAGCCAAACAAAGAAGAAATTAAGAAGAAGAAAAAAGTTTGTCATTAATTAATGACGGTTGAATAGTTGGGTTTTTTTATTTATTATTCCCTTGTGACTATTCTTATAGTTGGTCTTTGTTATTAGTGTCTCAGAGGAACAGGGCTGAAAATGAAAATAATCAATTTTAATTTGATCACGAACTCCACAGGAGGCCGTGAGGTTTCAACACATGAAAGCAAATTCGTATCTAACATTTGTGTTTCGTGTCTTACATACATGGAAATGAAAATCAGAGAAGT
Organism: Mitrocomella polydiademata; assembly: GCA_036023255.1. Lineage (NCBI taxonomy): Eukaryota > Metazoa > Cnidaria > Hydrozoa > Leptothecata > Mitrocomidae > Mitrocomella > Mitrocomella polydiademata. The sequence continues at coordinate 14,326 of JAYRBV010029792.1, forward strand.
AGAAAATGAAAAATGAAAGAAATATAAATCAGAAAAGCAAAAGTAGATTTAATATGGATTAATATACTTCGATATTCAGAATTTTTTTCATTTATTTTTTCATCTACTTCATTTTAAATCTTCAGTTTATTACATCTTCAAAACTCTTTCAAGCCAATAACATTGCAGTTGATGGTCAATTTTAGTTTACTGATTGTTACTGATGAAAACATTTTTATTTGTCAGCCATGTTGTTGCTCTTGGTGACCTTTTTATCTGTCTCTGAAAGAAGAACCTCCAATTTGTTTTTGATTTAGTTCAACAATCTGAAGTGATGTTTGTATATTTTTCTGTTGTTAGATTTTTAAGGCAAAAATGACGAATGCCGAGGACGTGCACACAAGAAGATAGAGAACAGTGCTTATGTTATGGCTTGGATTCCAAATTTCTGTTAACCGGATAAATAAAAACCATCTAAAAAATTTCTTCGTGTTCGTGTGACCATGCACGACGGAGATGTTGATGTCATACATGTTCAAACGTCCCCATTTAAAGATGATGGTTTTCCATTTGATAAAGTGGATGATGAGTTCATTGATCAGTCAGAGGACGAACTGGATCGGCTAATCAACGAAACCATTAAGCCTGTACCCAATCAACTAGAGTGAGTTGTTTTTTAAAATCAGTCATTTGTTATCTTGATTGCAGTAAATTTCGAAAGTTTTGACAGCTTGCTACAGCTTTAAACCGTGAGCTGAGCTGAGGTTTCTCAACAACTACTGTTACATGGATCTTTTGCGAAAGTGTATCCACGTGTAAACTTTTTCAAAGAAGACCATAGTGTTTTTTTATTTATTTTGTTATTTTGACTCTTTTAAGGATGTAGAAAAAGTTCGACCGTAAAATTTCAGCTACACGAAATGGAATAAATTTCGCGCATTTCTCTTTCCGCAAACGTTTCTGCTCCTACCTATTCACCCAAAGCACTGACTTTCTTTGATCTCTCCTTGCTGTTCCCCTTCTGAAGAACATCTCTCTGAAAGTTGTAATCCCTGGAATAGATGGAGAAAATTTAAAACGATATCGCAATGAAAATTCAAACTAGAGTCTGCGATATGCAAGAAACTTGTCTTCTCTCTCTATTTCTAGGTTGCGGTTTCGTTTTGTTTGTTATGATCACGTGACAATAATAAAAACAGTCTAATGACTACTTAAAGAATATTGACCACGGAATATCTTCTTTGCTTTTTGCACAATAATTTCGTTTTTATAAAGAGCAGCTTGAGTGAGTAGACAATCAATTCAAAATAAATTTATCTAATCAAATCAGAAACCCATAAATTAGTTCATTTGAGATTAGATTATATATATCTTTCTTGAAAGGGACGAAAGAGTGTACAAAAGGGGAATTTTGCTAAAATAAAAAGCTAGAGCAATCTGCTTATATTGCCAGTTTTATTTTCCTTCGCATGAATTTAGCTAGTTAACAAGCATTTGCTACAATGCCATAAAATCAAATTTCTCAAATGATAGATTCTTCCTGAATGCTGTGCAATGTACTTTAAAGGAAGAAACTTTTGCGGTTCAGCCCAACCGCGAAATTTAAAAAAATTCGCGGGAATAAACTTTCGCGGATGACTCCTTCTAAAAGAATTCACGGAAAAAACTTTCGCGGAGAGAGCAAAAAACCTTTAAAGTTTTGATAACATTTGATGTGAGAAATTTTCATGCCAAAGATAGGTACAGAAATTGATACGGATAAAAAGGATTTAAACACCAGAAAACTCTGCAAAATGCCACTATTTTGAAAAAAACTCATGTTTCAATTTTTGCTCTGCAAAAAATGGTTATGTTTCCTTTAAAAGAATTAATAATTTTTGCATATACCTATAACTGTAGTTATGCATTTTAACGTGCCGCTAGTTAATCGTACAGTAATCTCAAGAGAATGGCTGATTCACATGAGATGTAAGTTTGATAGATTTTTGTCAATGTAAAAGGTTAAAAATATCTTGTGTTGAAAAGAATATTACGTAGAATGATTATGTAATGCATTACAACAAATTTACTTAACAAATTTTAAAGAGAAACGGTATTCTTTTTGTTGCAGGGAATGGCAAGTGTTGACGCACATTTTCAAATCATTTGTTGGGACTGGAATCCTTGGTTTACCTTCTGCCGTGATGCATGGTGGGATCGTTGTAAGATTCTTCTCCTCTTTCTTTATCCTAATCTAAATTTAAAGATTTAAGTTACCCGTTGTTTCTCTTTCTCGAAAATATAAACTGCCCCATACCTTCTTTGGCAAACATTTTTTTTAACTACTGCAATGGCAAAATATTGAAAGCAAAAAAAGTATCAATCCTACTAATTCTATGTGACTCTTTCACAATTGTGATGGTGAATCTCTCTAATACTCGTAGGTAGGGCCTGTTATGTTGTTAACATTAGGACTGATTTGTATGTATAACATCAAGTTGTTGGTGGATACAGCCAGAAATATGAGACATAAGTAAGTTTCCTTCCTTTAAACCATGTGCTGCATGATTTTTCTTCCTTTCTTCCTAGTTGGTTTTGTGTTTAAGAAATGTTTTATTCTGAAGTACTAGCCTATGCTCGTTCGGCCCAAAAAGCTTGCTGTTAGGGCTTCTGCAGTCAATCCAGTCTAGTGAACATTCCATTGTTTGTTATTGAATAATTCTGACGTCAGTTGGCCTTGTATTGTTTTCCTAATTATGCGTTCCTCATCCTACGTGAGGAAGATTGGGCCGAAAGAGCATAGGCTAGCTACCGAATACCGGGGGTTAGAATTATCGGGGGTTTGGAAATTTTTTGAAAAACTAATAATCGAGGTGGTTGGAAAAAGAACGGGGGGGGGGGGGGGTTGGAAAAAAATTCAAAATTTAAAAATCGGAGGGGGGGACGATTATTCGGTACTCTAGAGTATGTGTGGAATAAACCAAAGCAATTTGCACATGTTTTTTGGTTTTTTTGCCAAAATACGAATATAAAAATCCTTTAAGAGTAGGGAAGGACTAAACATCATTTAGTCTTTTTTGTCCACCCTCTTCTTTTAAAAAAATTTTTTTTTTGAGTATAAGAAAATAAAATGTTGTCGAAATGATGTATACTAACAAACTGAAGTTAACTATTCTTTTAAGAGCAAACATTGTCCCTTTCATTGTCGTTTTCTGTGTGAATACAGTAATGGCTGATCACAATGTCAATGATCACTAAGTTTGGCCACGAGATTATGTAAAGATAGTCTGAATTATTTGGGTCACCTTGTATCAACAGTAATATTTAATAAATTTAATGGATGTATTTCCCATCAACTACTAAACGAACGGTTTTCTTCTCTATCTTTAGTTTAAACATAAGTCGGATCAGCTATTCATCTATCTCGGAGAATGTCTTTCAAGTGTACGGCAAGAGAACTGGTCAAGTTGCAAAGTAAACTAAAATTGTTTTTGTTTTTTGTTGTTTCACGTAACTTTTCAAAAAAAAGAGATGAACTGTGGCCGAGTGGTAAGATTTTAGGCTTGTAACCTGCTGGTTGGGAGGTCGTTACCGGTCATAGCGGCTAGGTAACCTCTCGATTCTAATTTCATAGGATCCGTTGGCGTTGTAGGCCTAAAAAATATACGAAATTTGAAATAAAGCATGACTTTTATTGCTTTCAGGTATACCACTGATGTTCTCTTGTGTAGTTTGCAACTTGGTTTTTGTTGTGTTTACGTTGTTTTCATCGCCCATAACATACAAGCTGCTGTTGGTTCCTTGGACGTCCGTATCTGGATGCTGGTCATTTTACCGTTCTTGATGATACCGGCATTGATTAGCAACATAAGAACTTTGGCTTACTTCACAACGGCCGGAAATATTATTGTTTTACTCGGTCTCGGTGTTATTTACCATTATTTGCTTTCTCACATAAAAGACCCTACTCGATTACCGGCAACGAATGGAGTACTGAATGCTTGTGTAGCTTTCGGTCAAATTGTTTACGCCTTCGAAGGGATTGCTGTGGTACGTATATCTGCTTTTATTGGGAATAAAATGCAAATGAAACATTCGTGGATTTCGCAATTTTGGCCTGTTTTGCTAAAATAATCTCGCAAAAGTATTTCAAATCATCCCTTCGCGAAAGATTTCTCGCGCATTATTTTCCCCGATTAAACTATCCAGCCCATCCATATGGCGGTCCGGGTTAAAAAATTCCTTGTAGAAATTTACGTCGGGTTTTCTTTTTGAGTAAATATATATCGGTACCGCGCTGGTCTGTATTATGTACTGTTCTTTTATACACAAACAGGGTTGAATTATCACCTTTTAAGTGCAGCACTGTGATTACAGTACACTTGCTTTCGTGAGAAGATATTTGATGGTATGCTTCTACGTCAAACACCCGAATAACTTTTCAATCGGAACAAAATACAACAACGCTCTCAGATTTTTTCAGAAAATTTTGAAATTATCAATCATTTTATTAGATTCTACCAACAGAAGAAAAATTAAAGACAAGGGGTTCGTTCGATTGGGTGTTGAAAATATCTGCTTTCCTGGTCATTCTTCTTTATGCTTCAATGGGTATTCTTGGATATATCACCTTTGGTCAAGAAACACTAGGAAGTATTACTCTAAACCTTCCACAAACCGCGTAAGTCTCATTCTCACCCAGTGGGCAAAGTATACTCAAAACACGTATGTGCGAAGGAGTACGGAACGTAATATATCGATGATACGTTACTTTTTTTGAATATTTTACCCTCTAGGGAACAGCAATATTCAGCACCTTGAAAAAAACTATCTACAGTAGATCTATTATTCACTTCACTAGAATCTATAAAAAAGTATTGAGTGGCATTAATGAGCAAGAACAATAGGATAATTATAATAAGAACTGTTTGTATGTTAATTAATACTTCCGTTTGTCCTTTGTAATGTTTCAGCTTATACCAGATACTTCAAGGTGCTTTCAGCCTCATGGTTTTCTTCACCTATCCATTACAACTTCTCGTTTCTGTGGATATCATCAAAAGTTATTTCCCACCCAACAAAATGTCGGAGAAAGAATCTATCTTGGACGACGCTTTGTTGAGGGCTCTTCTCGTCTTTTTTACATGTAAGTCGACTGGAGGGGATATTCCCTTTTATGATCATTTCGCGAGGCAGATATAATAATAATATAAAATAATAAATCTTCCAGACAAAATCTTTTTATCTTTATTTAATCGGAAAACTACTTAAAGAACTGTTAACTTAACTCTAGCAAAAATGAGCTTTTTTGCTCAAGACAAAATTAAGCCTTTTACTAATTGATGCATGTTGCCAAAGCAAATTCCTCTTGTCATCGCTAAATCACAAATAAATAATGGTATTCTGGTATTTATGTTTTATTCTTTCAGGCGTTCTTGCCATCTGTATTCCACAGTTGGACAATTTCATGGCGTTAGTTGGTTCGGTGTGTGGCGTTGCTGTTGGATTAGTTTTACCGCCCATACTTCATGGTCTGTGCTTTTGGAATCAGGGCCTAACAGCCAAAGCATTCGCCTTGGATGTGCTTATAGTAGCCATTGGAGTGTTCACTTTTGTCACTGGATTTACATCAACGCTGTACTCCATCTTTCACAGATTTGTGAATTTTCCAGGACAAACTTCTGGACCCATGGTTTAACGATGAAAAGTGTCCCAGTAAATGGTATCACGTGATTATAAATAATGGGAGAACTTTACATACCATAATAGTACTAATGTTAGCGCAACAAGCCTTGGGTATAATTTTGCGTGTACTAATTTTCGTGCTGACTTAGTACAATTTCACTAAGAAAATTCTATTTTTCGGGTATATGTTTTCGGTTGTACCCTTTTGCGAGTAATAACTTTACTTTTACGATAATGCGCGAATTATGAATATTGATATGGTATGAAGATCATTCAAATTTTCTTTTTGATATCCTAAAAAAATACATATGTGAAATTCGAAATTGTGCATATCATTGAAAAGACTATTTCTGAAATATAAAACACATTTATTGTAAAAAAACGAAATATATTAGTAAGAAATCACCGGGAAAATTTTCATTTGTCATTTAT
>JAYRBV010029793.1:0-10059 GCA_036023255.1 Mitrocomella polydiademata
AGAAAGATACAATGAAATTTAAATCTTTGCTCCGAAAATTTTAATGCAATTTATCTTTTAGTGTATATAATAAAACAAATTTTAACTTTTTTCTTATAACCCCTTTTTATATTTGTCCTTTTATTTTAACAGGACCTTTTGGAAAACAGTGTATATATTATTTATATCATACAACTGAGAATTTTATCCTGTATAAAAATTTGACAATAATAATAATAATATTGGTATTGTTTACACAATAAATATAATAATCTGGCTTTTATACAGTTTAGTAAACAAACATCAGTCTTTTATTAAACCTGGTTTTTATAGGATAAGAAAAGAATGTGAGGAGCCAGCTATGAAACTCATTTCTTTATAGAAACCGTATTTTAAAAAAACTGAAAGTCATAAGTTGCGCTACCAGAAATCTGACCACGTACCACCGCGGAAACTGATTCTAAAACCCCCAGCCGCTAAAGCGCTGAGGTAATTAATCGACAACTCTCTATATCGCGCGCAACAGTATTTTAACACAAAGAGTGTTGACCAGTTAGTCGGGATTTAGCTTTGTTTTAGCTGCCTTATCGGACAAAAGTGACGAAATTGTTTGGAGGTGACGAAAATTTTGTCCAAGTTTTACACAAACTTTGGGCAAATTTGGATAAAGTGACGAAAATTTTGTCTGACATTGTTTTGTCCGATAAGGTATTAATATGTCATCCGCCAAGTATAATTTAATTCTATCTAACCATGGCATTTCCGGGCTAATTTGAAAATATAAAACTACACTTCCCTATCACTTTATTGGGACAAATTTGTCCCGTGAAAATAATTTTTTGGCCCAATCCGCGAAAAATGTGTATTTCCTCTAACAGCGAAAATAAATTCCCTGCGAAAAAAATTGCAATTTTTTTCAAAAATTTATGTTAGTTGAAGGAACCTAAAAGTAGACTAAAAGCATGTACATGTGGCGTGCCTAAATGCCATATTGGCGTTACGTATTACAGGACTTCTATATTTAACCCCGCTGCCATAAAGTGTTACTGTACATATCTTAAGTAAAAATCGAGGGGTGAAGATCTCGAAAAATCTTGTACGAGATTTTTAGATTTTTTTTAAATTAATTTTTGTTGATTCTTTTATTTGAAATTTTCCTTGATTTTTAAATTTTTTCCCATGATTTTTAGATTTTTTTAAACTTTGTTTTAATGCTTTATTTACCCCCTTGATAAAAATGCCAAGAATACTGAGTAATTTATTCTAATCTTATGTCTAAATTCTTTATGATTATTCCATATATTTAACTAAGGACATCACTTTTCGTGGATATTATCGAAAATCTTGGTAATGAAATTAATTTAGGGTTACTCACTGTATTAAAAAAAGACCCATTCGCGAAAATAAATTCCCGCCAAAAATCGAAATAAAAAGAATTCGCGGATGGGTTCAACCGCGAAAATTCGTCCCAATAAAGTATTTCAAAGGAAAACAAATAGAAAATGTGATATAAATATTTTGTCTTTTAAATAAAAGGAAGATAGAAAAACTAAAAAGTTAACAGAGGTTGATAAGTCGAGTTTTATCGGAAGGTGCGCAGTAGTCCGACATCTTATATGTCCTTAGTCTGATTTTCCGCAAAGTTGTTTTTAGACCTCAGCTCAGCATCGCCATCACTCACTTATTAGCACAAATTTCTTTGTAAAAAATTTTAAATTCGTGAAAAATAACTCCTTCAAAGGTGAAATACTCTTCTTTTTCGGTTTACCTTATCGGACAAAAACTGACGAAAATTTTTGCCCGCCGAAATGTTTTATCCGACGAACCGAATTTTTCAAAATTGGCCTTGGTTATTTAGTTTAACATAAATACACCTGATATACTAAAGTAGGCTCTTACAAAAATGTATTGTAGGTTTGGTAAGGAATGATTGAAGTGTCATAATAAAAATTAATAAAAAAATCAGGAAGAAAATCAAAAAATCTCGTACAAGATCACCAACAGGATCTAACAACAAATTAGTTTGTTTTATTGAATAAATACAAAATTTCAGAAAAGAACAAAATATTTCGTCGGACAAAAGTGACGAAAATTTCTTTAGGTGACAATAAAATTTTTGTACGACATTGTTTTGTCCGGTAAGGCAAATATTTATATTTCCGTTGCGGTTTTTTTATTTTTTAAAAGGTATTTTACCTTTCAGAAAATATATAGCAAGATAAACATTATGTTGCTATTATAAAAAGCCAAAATATTCATTTTAAAAGGTCGGTTTACTGTAAAAATAAGGTTTCACAGAACCCTTAAACAATGTATTTGTGGAAATATGAGCTGTTGAACTACTGCTATGCACCCAATACTAGTACCTCAATAAGCATGATAAATGATAATAAATGATAAATACAAGTTATAAGTTTAAACTTACGTTTGAACAAAAACACATGTAAGAAAACAAAAGAATAACAAAGGAATTCTGCGAACCTCATGATCCACTTTACTGACCGTTTGTTCACAGCGCAGCATGCCGTGAAGCGGAAAACGGATCTAATCATAAGGTTAGCAGCACACTGTAGTAGAAACCACCCCGTCATAGCAACATAATAAGAATTTTAACTTCAGCAACCTGATATCAAATTTAATTAGGCTCATTTACTTGTAATCGTACCAAAAAACAATAATCAACACCAAAGGTATATATTATATTTATCAAAAATAAGAAAATCAACATCAACAAAAAACAAACAATAAATACAAACAAGACAAAAACGCTATTTACGGGCTTATAAATTCAATAAAAAATAAGTCTACAAAATAAGTCTATATATACATATATATTTCTAAGTAAACGATCATGGCTTCAAGACATTAGCCCGAAAGCTCGTATGTCATAAAAATAAAAACGATGAAACCTAGATAGAATATAGTTTCACTGTTGGACAAGTGAGATTTTTGACTACTTCACACCTCCCGACGAACGTCAGGCGCAGACTACCTAACACAAATGTTCGTTTTTCTCGTATTGGCGAGTTTCGTTGATCACATCAGTCGTGGCGGTCGCGCAACTGTTTCTAGCATCTAGCAGCGCGTTGGTGGTATCCGATCGCTGTCGGGTCGCTTGGCGTTGTCGGCGCTCATATAACACTTTCATGAAGTAGACACACGGGTTGATAAGCGAATTCAGCGTTATCATCAGGTTAGAGATGTGATGGTATAACTCGGGGTTGAAGTAGCTCATCGTAATAGGCAAGATACACACGTCGAAGCTAATACCGATAAACAAACACAAGACCGTTAATCTTTTTAGCCTGTGATCCTGTGTTCCATTTTCCGGGCTGAAATTCTGCAAAACATTCTGGCGTTGTCTCAGCAACAGGTAAGCGATGTAGACGTAGGTGAGAAAGACGAGGGCGGCCGACGCAGCAAAAACACACCCACGGATATAAACGCCCACTTCGTTTTCTATAGAAAAGACGCTCAACATGGAAAATGTGATGGTGAGACTCAACGATAAAATCCAAACGATGGCGATAGTGCCGCACTTCAGTTTGAACGTCGTGAATATGTGGTATTTGCGCGGGAATTTGATGGCATAAAGACGCTCAATGGCAACTGCGATAACGTGAAATATAGAGGCAAAAATTGAGAAAAGAAATATGGCGTCGAGCGTCGTGTCGAGGATTACGATGACGTTGGATGTCGCCATGTCAGCCATGCCGTAATGTATGAGTCGGTACACCATCCATGTGTCAATCACCATCATAGTGAAACCACTGATCAAATCTGAGATGGAAAGACTTAACAGGAGATGTTCAATCCGGTCCAGGGATGACCACTTTCTAATTATCAAAATCTGCTCAACTACATTGGCAACTATCACCACGAAATCGATGACTATGCAAGCCGCCATCCATCCCAGAACCATGTTTTGAACAGTGCGTTTTGTACAGTGACAAATAACTTTGCGAAATATTTTTACTAAATCTCTAGAAATAAAAAAGACAGAACATTAAAACTATTCACCGCTTGCTGCGCTGTAAACACGGTGGGCGAACTTTATTTTCGCCGTATCCTTTTAGAGCAAAGCGTGGTGGGAGCGAAAAGTAAGATCAGAATGTACGAGGCAAAAATATAGATATGTTCTTTCTATATCTTTGTACGAGGTAATCTAATTCCATACCAGTTCATCAGATAGTTGGAGACCACCCGCCCTTATTTTATAGGTTTCCCGTAGTAAAGTCTCTTAATAAAGTTTGGAAGAACGAAGCAGAGACTAAAAAGTGCCTCGATTATTCCCGACAAAAATAAGAGACTTTTGTACAAAATAACTATATGGAAAAACTCTCTGAATTTGATCGGGAAAGTGAAACAATTTACGTCAAAAGCCTCGTTCTTACTAACACGTTTAAGAGAAATCTGCCCAGTGGCCTCAAACTAACACATAAATTAAAACAATTTTCATCAGATGCCTCGTTCTTGCAAGCACGTTCAAGAGAGTTTTGACCCAACCGGTGGTGTCAAATCGACAGATTATATACCCACCTCTAAAAACAAAACAGAAAAACATCCACAACAACAACCTATGCACATGGTAGCCAAATTAAAACTGGTGCATAGTAAAGTAATCCAACAGCTCATAAGTTCTAGAAATCTAGACAGGACATTCATTGTCTCAAATATTTGAAAGCAAGTGGATGCCGGATCTGGGAAATTCTATGGCTACACTTATGCACACCTATCATCTAACTATAAATAACTTTTGTTTCTGTTTTGAATTTTTTTTATCGCAATGTTGTCGTCAACAAGCACCCTGGCATAGTAAAAACGAGCTTTTAACGTCCAAACTACGTCATAATTGAACCTTCTTTTAAATGTTGAATAGAAGAAGATTCAAGATTCAACAAAACTGTTCAAGCACCTACTTAGCCTGGGTATCCATGCAATTTTTTGAATAGCCTTGATTTACCTTTCATATGAAAAGTTGAAAAAAAAATTCTAAAAAATGAAAAGAAAAACGTCTTCTTTTCTTCTCCTTCTTCTTTCGTCTTCTTCTTCTTCCTTGTGTACAAGATACATCAACTTTTCTACTAGCTCGCTCATTGATAAGTTGATTATCAGACTATTTAGTACTCAACTTCGAAATGTATCGCCAAAATATCAAATTTCAAGAGAGAAAAAAGGAAAAGCAAAAACAACACGTCACTCGAAAGCGAGGCCAGGTGTCGCAATAAAAGAAAAGAAAATTGTTATGAAAATATTGAAAAGATGGTCTTTATTTATTCTTCAATTTACATATTTACTGACACTCTTCAAAAAAACATTTTGTTTCCCATTTTTTGATTGATGGCTATCAAAATGATCCGATTTCTTTAATTACCTTGTTGATTGATCGATTACATGATGTTTCCTCCTTATATCCCAGTACCAGCCCTTCGAAAACAAGAAGAATTTTACTAAGATGACGTCATGCATCAAACAAGTAAACAGCTTTGTAAAAACTTTTCACTTGTCAATATAAACGAAGCAAAAGAAAAAAGTTATTGTATGTTTTTGATTTTCATTGGTCTTTATTATACATTAGCCTGGAAAAGCCATTTCTCGTAGCCCGCGATACGCGGTTTTTATGGGGTCAGTGCAATAGTCCGCTGAATGGTCGATAGTTCGAATGATTTGATTTTCAAAATATTCAAACTTTTCATAATATTTAAAGTATTCAACAGTTTTAAATTTCGCAAGAATCTAGATTCAAAAATCTGTAATTTTAGAAAATTCCAACCTCGTTCCCAACGCAAGGCTACTTTTTCGCTTTTTTTGACGGCGTGAGAGAATCCCTGGTCTATACTAACCGCAAAAAAGCGACGATTTTTGGCCAGGATCTCTTTCGCGGCGACATCCAAATAGCAGAAAAGCCGCAAAGGATCCTGGGTACGAGGTTGATGTTCCCCTGTAATCTTTTATATTTCCCACCCTTGACCCCATGGGCTTTATTTGGGCGTTTTTGATAATACTGACAGTTTCCCTTCTTCTCCCACGCCACGACCATCAAATCTATCAAAAAAATGTGAAAGGAGAGATGCCCCTGGATCGGGAGGTGCGCAGTAGTCCGACATCTCATATGTCTGACAATAGAAATCTCCCTTTTAAACAATGTATTTCCGGTCTAGACTTCACCGTTCTTCTTTGTTCGGACATATGAGCTGTCGGACTACTGCCATGCACCCCCAAATCGAGGTTGCTATTAGCCTAGGAACTCGTTTCTGACCTCTGACTTCTTTTTGTTTCCCGTGTGGAATCCCGCCTAAAGAGCGACTCCAGTCTAGGTTGCTATATTTCCTGATTTTCCCACGATTTCCCGGGTTTCCCGTTAAGTCCTTCACGGGAATTGGAAACAGGGGAAACAGGGAACATCATAATTAAGGATGTTGTAAATTTCAAAAACCATCGTAAAAAAAAATCAAAACTTTAGGAAGAAGATGAAGAAATCTCCTACAATATCTTATTAATGTTTTTTTGCGCCTCCGGTCTTTACCGCAGCAGATTGTACTTCTTTCTACGTTCACAAATTAATTACGCCAACCTAAAAATACGGAAGGTATGCAAAAATTCCTGGTTGTTTAAGTTCATCCAGAAAACCAACTGATAACTGTTTCTTTCTGGTAAAGAGGTTGTCTATCGGGCAAAAGGTTATCACTGGTCAAAACTCTCTTAGAAATGTCTGAAAAAACGAGACATCCGGTGATATTTGTCTCGTTCAAACAAACAAATTTAAGAGACTTTTCTATAGAAAACCAACTGATAACTGTTTCTTTCTGGTAAAGAGGTTGTCTATCGGGCAAAAGGTTATCACTGGTCAAAACTCTCTTAGAAATGTCTGAAAAAACGAGACATCCGGTGATATTTGTCTCGTTCAAACAAACAAATTTAAGAGACTTTTCTATAGAAAACCAACTGATAACTGTTTCTTTCTGGTAAAGCAACCAATCATCATAATCACATATCCAAGCTAATAATAGTTTAAACCCATTTACATGGATGGTAAGAAAAACTTTTGATCATATTTGGGCTCTGGTGGCCTAAAATTTATATACGGAACTTGCTAAGAACACAAAGTACTCGCTCGTATATCATAATTTATCGTAAGATAGAACCCAATCCTTGAATAAACCCAAATAATTTCAATGGCAATAGTTCATTGAGTTCATTTCTCTTATAACCTCTTTTAAATTTATCTCATTTACAAAAATTATGAGTTTCTATCAAAAATTATAATATAACAAAATAACAAAAAGAGTGAAATTCGTGACAATATCTTTCGTGAGGGGAAGAGAAAAAAGAGAAAAATATTTACTTTTAAATTTTGAATATTCTGTTCATCTTTATTGAGTATAAGTGTTAGTAGAAGATTGTTATAGGCCATGACCTTAAATGTAAGTGAAATGATACGCACGCAACAAAATGAAAATGAATGGTGATTCTTTAAATATAAACTTCGTATAATATAAGTGAAAAAGTTTAATTTCTTAGCTACATTATCTCTCAGCTAGTGTTCCTTTTTTCCCGATATTCTCCAACATTTCCCGATCTTCCCGTAAGCGACTTATCAAGTCAAATTTAGCATGAAAATCTTGGTATAATCAAATATAGATTATGGTCGCTATGATGACCTGTTTGCTATTCTATAGTCTTACAGTCAATAATTCATCTTTACCTTATCAGACAAAATAATGTTGGACAAAATTGACGAAATTTTTCAAAAGTGTCATTTTATTTCAATAGCTGTTAGAGGAACTGTTTGATATTTTCTTAATAGAATTTCTTCAAAGAACCTTCCTTTTCTTACATCAAATAACTAGATTAGAGAAAATGTTTATACGAGGTAATGTCTAATGAAGCCTTTTCCTTTGTAACTATAGCAACCAAAAATGTGCCCTCCTCTGCACCAATAAATATTTTTTCATTTGGAAAATAAATTTAATACAACTAATTAGCTTTCTTCGCAAATTGATAGTCACGTTATATTTCTAAACGAGTCACGTGGCAAGTTTATATTTTACGTTTCTCGTAGGGCTTAATTTTTACCCTTGATATGGTTTTTTATTTACGATAGGGAAAACTAGCCTATACCCATTAGACGTCTTTACTTAGAAACTGTGGAGATCTGATTATGAGGACTCTGTCAACCCCGATTCCAGAGCATCTTTTCGCCTTTTTTTTATTTGGACGCCGGACGCCCTGTAGACGCCGGTTTAGCGGCGTCTTAACGGCGGATAACGGCGAAAATATGGGGTCCTAAAAGTAGCGTGGTCTGTAAAATATACAAAAAAGCCGTACGGGAATCGAGAATCAGAAAGAACAAACAATTTTTTTTAGCAAAATCGCGACCAGGTCAACACTCTCCATCTTTGTGTCAAAAGGCCTTTTACGTGCGATATAGAGAGCTATGCGTTTGTGACCGGCCTAAAATAATATAGACTAGTAAACTAGTCTAGACGTCCTGGGATCGAGGTTGATGCTATGTGCGACTACATGAAACTTTTTTCGACTTTTACGCCCTTCTCTGCTGGGTAAAACATTTACAAAACACGCGCGCGTGACTTAGTTGCTAGTTCTTCAAAATAATCATGATTAGATACTATAAAAATAATATGCCTATAAGAATAAGATTTTGTTAGGGATTATATATAAAAAAGATTTTATTCATAAAGAAAAACTATTTTTTTCTTCTCATTTTCTGTGACGTAATCCTACTTACTCAATTTCACCATTTATCTAAAAAGCTTTTTTTTAAAAAAGGTAAGTCATATATATTATAAAAAAACATCTTAAAGTATTGTATGTTATATTTTAATCTTCTCCTTTCTTTCTCCTTTCTTTCTCTTATTATCGCAAAATTTACTTCATTTTTCATGTTTTGGTTGACAATACATGTTTGACTTTGAACGAATATACAGAGAAACAGAAATAAGAAATTGAAAAAACTTTTCTCGAGGTTGTAATTAATTTTTATTAATTTTTATTCGGAAAAAATTATTTTACTTCGCAATTAAAATCATACAAAATCTGATGATTTAGCAAAAAAAAAAAAAGTTGTCGTTATTCTTTCTCATGGTGTTCCAAGATTTAAAATTTTTAAGAAACTGGTCATTTGTCTGGATGTTGCAAAATAGGGGATGATTAGTCTGCGCAACATCCCTCTATTTGTAAACAAAAAACGGTGCGGAACATGCGCTATTTTGAGTGTTAGTCTCCAGTCTACTTGCATATAAGAAAGCAATAGTATTGCGCACAGCAGACCACCGCAGCGGCAATTTGTTTAAAAAGCGAAGCAGAGCAATAAGAGTGGGATGTTGTGCAGACTAGAGATGATTGGCACAGTAAGAAATATTTCTTTGACTGACCCCCTCCCTCTTACCTTTATAGTATCCATGTAATTTTCTACAGAAATAAAATAGTAATTAAAGATGGCTGTCGATAATAACAACGTGATTGCTTGAGTAATTCCGAAAAGGTAAATAAAGAGAGACGGTCCCATCTAGCCACCCCGCTCTTCTTTCAGAAAATAATGAAATATGGTGTTACCATGGAAATATGGTGTTACCCAGGTTCCATGCAGTGCAAATATAAACCTCTCACAATAGAATTCCAACATTAAAAGAACGAATGCTAAAATCTGAAATCCTAACATGAAACGTTCGTACTCAAATGTTTCACTTACTTACTTAGGAGTTTTCATATGTTCGATGTTGTTTTGAAATTTTAAACATGAACATTTTGTGGCTTTAAGCTGAATAAAAGGAAAATATGGAAGAAAAATACAAATCCCCTACGCGTTATAATTGTTAGTAAAGTTCTTTTTTGAAGTATATAAGCTCCCCCTCGATCAAGATAATTTCTATGAATATATTTGACCATTTTTTTAAAAAACAAATCGACACCTCCGTAAACCGGTTAATATGTTGTCTGCGCAACATCCCACCTTGCTCTGCTTCGCTTTTTAAGCGAATTTCCGCTGCGGTGGTCTGTAGGCAATACTCTGTTTTCTTGGGTTCTATCCCCCGAAAAACTGGGGGACTGAGTGCGCAT
>JAYRBV010029804.1:0-10057 GCA_036023255.1 Mitrocomella polydiademata
CCCCCCCCCCCCCCCCCCCCCCCCCCCCCCCCCCCCCCCCCCCCCCCCCCCCCCCCCCCCCCCCCCCCCCCCCAAATAGGGAAGAATATGTGTCCGGGGATAAGTAACTAACAAAATGTCCGGGGGTGAAATGCCTTGTCCGGGGTTAGAAACTGAAGAAATGTCCGGGGATAAAAACACTTTGTCCGGGGGTAATAGGCAAATTAATGTGTACACAAAAATGTCTGGAGCTTTAAACGCTCTGTCCGGGGGTAATATTTATGGGTATCCGGGGGTAGAAAACCACAATGTCCGGGGGTTCAAACATAAAATATCCG
This sequence comes from Mitrocomella polydiademata, assembly GCA_036023255.1. NCBI lineage: Eukaryota > Metazoa > Cnidaria > Hydrozoa > Leptothecata > Mitrocomidae > Mitrocomella > Mitrocomella polydiademata. The sequence continues at coordinate 318 of JAYRBV010029804.1, forward strand.
GGGGTCAAAGCTCAAAAACTTTATATCGTCCCACCCCCTGTACGAACAAAAACTGGAATATTGATTTATGTTTACGTTTGAGCAAAATTGACTTAGTGCTTTTGTTCAGAGGGTTGTAATCGTAGTAATCGATGACAATCGCTAATGATCGAATATAATCGGTATGCAAAATCCTACGAGTGCTACTAATTCGATGGAACCATGTCACCCTAATGGTCGGGGGCGGACGACCACGTACTATGTACCTTACACATATCCGATCCACGTGATAATCAGATATAGATGGTTAAGCCAATTCAATCAACTTTATAATTCTCGTTTACACAGTTACGTCATAATTGCGCAGGGCTTGCGGATAACGAATTTGAAAGTGGAGTGACTATAAATCGTAAATTATCATGGTTGTTATTAAAAATGAAAATATCACTTGGCAATAAATCGTGTGGGAGGGGAGTGCAATAGTTTTATCCTAAAGAATGACGGATTTAAAAGACAATCTACCCGGTGCCGGCGATTTACAAAGAGTAAGAGGAAGAATAACAACTACTAACTGTCCAGGTTACTTCGCATTTGCTTTTGGCACATTTTACGCATGCTATGAAAAAACCGATTAAACAAAGTTAGCCGTTGTACATGTATGAGCATGGCTGTAAGAACTAAATCTACGATTCCTGCTGTTTCAATCATGTTGTGTTTACTTCATTGCTTGATAGGAGTTTCAAAAAGTACAATGGTAAATACATATTTTCACTTTACCGTTCTCCTTTCACAGGAAGAAAATCGCAAATCCACCAGGGGAAAAGGACATATCACCAGAGGAAAGGCTATATCTCCAGGGAAACCTGCAACCATTTCCCAGGTAAAAGGTTTCTAGGAAAAGGTTGCAGGTTGGTGGTATGTCATTTTGCAGGGGAATTTGATAATTTTTTCTGTGTTTACTTATAGAATTTGTCTGTGTTTTAGATCCGAGATAGCGCACTAGCCAAAAATCCGCCTCAACACCATACAGCTGATGTAGGGAATAACACTGATATAGGTTTCACAGTCACATTGAGTACAAATGATGATGATGAAGTTGGGAATGAGTCAGGATCTGAGAAACATAAACCTCTCATCCAAAGTGTGAGTGCGGAAGATGCCACAGAAACCAAAAACGGTTCCAACTTTGTGGTAGACGCATATGAAAACAGTAAACACACATCTGGCCAAGAAAACAAATCGCCTTTGTCTTCAAACGTTGCGGAACATGACAGCAACAATACTTCTCTAAGTTTGACATCGTCAAATAAGAAAAAGAAAGAGGCTGAATCAGGTATTCCAATAAACTTTGAAACCAACACACAAAACGAAAAGTCAGAATACCAAATTGATAAGGTGGATTTTTCTTCTGTTGACAGCAGTGGTGTTGACGGTGGAGTTGACAGCAGTGGAGACTTTGACGCGGGGAATGATGGCGACGTCACCGTTTATTTGGAAAAAGATACGTCATCAGTAAATAAAACACACAACTCATGATATATATTTACATGTAAATTATTCACGTTGTATACATGCTCGAATATCATACTATTTTTTTCAGTCTTCAACAATATTTTTGATTTCGGAAAAATACAGAGTAAACAATAGTTGCAGTTGAGTTTTTTCTGAAATGTAATTTTCGGAAAATTTATGTAAACAAATATTTACCGATTTTATTCAAGAAATAACTTTTTCGGTCATTTCATAAAATAGACATTTTCAAATAAGTACTTCTTAAAACAAGTTTCTTCACCGCAAACTATTTTGAAAAATTTTAGCGAAAAACTATTGCAAATTGCAAACTATTGTTAAAACATTCTTCTTCAAATTTTGTCCTCTGTGTCCAACCTCGTTCCCAGGGCCGTTTTTCGCTTTTTTACCAATCTGATTGTGCCGTGCGTTTTGCATGATCAGCTCAATTTCATAACTGTACAGTGAGGGTTTTCAAATAGTAGCCCCGACATTAAAGCGGCGTTTACATGAGAGGTGAAGTGAATTCAAGTCGTAGTGAGATTTCAAGGCGGTGTGAAATTTCATGTTTGCATAGTTTACATAAATCGGGTGCATTCTTGTCTGCGCAACATCCCACCTTGCTCTGCTTCGCTTTTTAAGCGAATTGCCGCTGCGGTGGTCAGTAGGCAATACTCTGTTTTTCATATTCTATCCCCTGAAAAACTGGGGGACTGAGTGCGCATGCGTATATATTTTTAAACAAAGCACACCGTGCGGAACATCCGCTAATCCGAGATTTACATTGGTAGTCTCCAGTCTACTTGCATATAAGAAAGCAATAGTATTGCCTACAGACCACCGCAGCGGCAATTCACGTCGGTCTTGAGGACAGACGTGAGATTGCTGGTGCAGTCAAATTTTCTCAATTTTTCCAAGTAAACGCTTACGGCTGCAGTGAAATATAACGAAAAGAGTTGTTTTATAGAAAAAAGTATTGTTTGTTAAGTTTGGTTAACTAGATCTCGAAATATCAAAGCTCAAAGTTCTTTAAAATCAGTCAGCAGTTTTTGGCAATTTTTGATCGTTAATATCTCGAGATCTAGACACCAAAACTTATACCTTTTTCTAAAACAGCTATTCTAGCTCTATCAAGTGAGACAACTATAATCAGATAAAATTTGTTTCCAGGGAATGCTTACGTCAGCAAAAGAGCTAAAAACGTCAGTTTTTGGACCTTTGAACCCTTATAAATCAGCAACCAGTAATCAAAATTTCACAAACAATATCATTTTTCCTATCTATCTAAGATCTATTCCCTAGTGTAAAAATATTTTGGATTCGATAACCTTTAATTTTCAGTTTCGTGTGGTCCTTTGGGTCATAGGGAGGGTACTAAAAGGCCCCTGGAGAGCTATCGCAAACGAATTGGACTGAAAACCATCTGAAAAGGTAATGTCCCGCTATGAGTAGGTACCTTAAAGTACCAACAGATATTTGTCCGGTTAAAGGTGGGATTTTGACATCCTGGTGCCTGGAGAATCTCTTTCCATCTCTCTCAAAGAAACCCTTATAGTGAAACTACAAAAGACCCCCAAAATAGACTTTGCCACCTTTATTAGCCCAAAGACCTTCAAAATTATTCATCAGGAGAGGGTCTACCTGAACACCTGACGAACACAATTATTCATAGAAAACACCAAACCTTTGTTTGTTAGTTTTAGTAGGAAGTCAGAAAAAGCCAAAACTCGAAAGATTTTGAAAGATTTTTCGGTCTGGTAACTTTGTTTTGTAAATAGACATACGAAAATAAACGAGTAGACTAAAAATTTCAAATATTTTAATTCTTGCAGACGATCTCAACTTTTACGAAGCATGTTGTTATGGTTTCGGCAAGTTGAAGTGAAAAAACTATGCCAGTAAAAAATAGAAAAATTAATAACAGAAGAAAATAAGTCCGCAAAGATGAACACACATGCAATCTTATTTACATTTTTGCTAGCTTGCTCTGTTACAAAATGGGTGTTGACAGATTTTTAAAGAATCTAAATAATCTAAATACGCGCCTGGTACTTTAAGGGGATTAAATTTCGGATTTCGCAAATTTTGGCCTTATCCGCGAAATTTTATCCCGCGAAATAAAGTTTTGTCTTCGTTTTCCTTAAAATGCCATTTTTTGGTTGAAAAACTCCTCAATCCACAAAATTAAATCCCTGCGAAGTATATTTGTTTTTCGCGGATAGCCGCGAGACATCATAAAACTAATACACCTTTTCGAATTTCGAATTCTACCATTATGAAAGCTACACTAAATTCGATTCAGTTTCCTCTTTACGTATGCAATTGGAGAAATGTGCTATCGTTTAAATGTTTTATCTAAAATTATATTGTGTTAATAGCGTTGATAGTTTTCCCAAGGTGGAACCTAAACCTACTAATCAAAAGGTCTGGGATCGGTTTTGGTGTAAAATTTTTGACATTTTTTCTAGTGTTGAAAAACGGTGTATTTGTAAGATTAGCGAAATGATGCAGTCTTGAATACTCGTTTTAATGGAAGAAAGTTTCACGGTTCAGGGTAACCCGTAATTTGTGTACTTCGCTGAAAAAAGGTTTCCCGGATAACCGTATTAGAAGACTTGATGAAGACGTTTTTTTCTAGCAAATAACCAAGAAAATGTACTAGTTCGTAATGTTTAATCGGTTTCACTGGACTTTCGTGGATGACTTGTTTTGAAAATATTCGCGGAAGAAACTTTCGCGAAAAGGGGAAAAGACCGCGAAACCATAAAAGTTCTTCCCGCCGAAAAAGTTACTGACATTAAGGTAAACATTATACCATAACAAACTTACTTTCTTTTAACCACTACCGCAGGTAAAAAAGCCAGACAACAAAACCGGCTTTCCCTTAGTCTTTAACAAACAAGATGATACATTTGCCGTTGATGACATTGATCTAAAACTTGATGACGGCCGAAGTGACGACGATAACGACGCCGGTGTCGGGAAACTCCAAAGTCGTCATAAAGTGATGGTTTACATGTCACCAGATAATGATGACGATGATGACACCAGTACGGATGACGATGTTAATTTTTCCAAAGATGCTTCAATTATCTTTAAGGAAGATTGATGTTAATTAAATCTAAACAAAGAAAAACATGTAGTTATACTAGTAGTAGTAGTATTATTAGTAGTACTGTAGTTATATTATACATGTAGTATTGTCAAACTTTTATAAACAAAATAGTAGTTACTCATCGGTTTAGAGTAGTACACGCTTCTTTTTTTTCATTGTTTCAATATTCCTCGTATACAACCTCGTTCTCAGGGTCTTTTTTCGCTTTTTTACCAATCTGATATTTAACTGCGAACGAGGTTGCCTCGTATAGTGACAAAAACTTACTGCTGAAGCACTTGTGAGATACCTTTTGAATGTTCTAAATTGCGTCAAGGTACGTACAATAATACTAATAAGTTAGTTAGTTACTAATGTTTCTTTAACAAAAAGTTGCCTTTTTAATCACAAAAAACTTCGGCCTTTCGGTCAAAATTTTAAATGTTTCGGACAAACTTTCAATTCTAAACACCGAGTTTTGATGAAACAAACCTTACAATATGAAATCCAAAGGAAAAATAACGGACAGGATCAAATTAAGTCTTCCAAAAAACTTTAAAACAAGGCTTATTTCAGGAATTTGTGCGAGTGCGTGGATTGACGCCCCTATATAGTCTTATTTTATTCCACTAATAAAACACTACGTTTATCGTTTACCACTAATAAAACACTACGTTTATCGAAAGTTATGATAAACGGATATTAAAGCTGGTTAAATAATTTGACATACTATCATACTCTGGGGGATTTGGGATGGAACCTCAAAAAAAAAGTATCAAGCTGAATTTTAAGGAAAATATTTATTTTCAACTTAGAAATAACATACTAAAACCCCCAACGAAATCCGAAGGGTGGAAGACCCTTCTTTGGGACTTTTTCAGGGCACATACCTCAGACTATGACCAGATATTCTAAAATTATTTTTGTGGTCAAAAATTATGTATCCATTATTGAACATTGATTAAAATTTGTATACCTTTATGGTCAGATGCTTTCGAGGGTTTCGGGTTCGGGAAAACAATTTAAGTCCGAAATTTTACGGTTGATGGAATATAGCAACGTTTGCGGGAATTTAATTACACAACTGAGTGAAATCCAGAGGAAAAAAACTAAAATAATTTTAATTTCACTGAAGAAATTTTAAAATTTAGAAAAAAATTAAAAATTAAAAAGTTTGACGGTAAGCAAAAATAAAACACATTTTGTTGAGTATCCGAGTGGGAATTGTTTACCCGAAAAAAACAGAAGCTATTCTGACCTGCAAATCAGTGCGGAAACTAGAGAAAGATTTAATTTCAATCACCTTATCGGACAAGACGATGCCAGACAAGTATTTCGTCACCTTCAAAATATTTCTCGCTTCTGTCTGAGAAAGATTTGTCCGCTAAGGTAAGGTACCGTGGATAAAAAAGACAGTCAAAATCTCAGCTATGGTTCCACGGTAGCTAAGGTATCACGTGTTTTGCAAAGTGAAGAGGCGGATTTATTTGTAGCAAAACAAGAGAAAAAAATCATCTTTTCTGAAAGGAAGGGAATAGCTACAGTTTAGCTGGAAAAATAATATTAAACAACATGGTTTGCAAATTCTGAGAAGGAATGTCAAAAACAATTTTTAACCTTTTAACAATCTGAAAGCATGGTGATAAAGCAGTAGTTACTTTCACACCCTTCCAGAAATTTTGTGAACCCTCTAGTTTCGTCGCTGCCCGGAAAAAAAATTAGCTAGGTCTCAGCGTCATCAAATTGTCCCTCGACAATGGTCAATGAGTCAACGTCCTTTGCTATCGTATTGTCTACGGTTTCTTTAATGATGTTGCCCGCACCTGTGTTCAGGAGGTTCTTCTTCCGGTAAACAAACGATTCGTAGAAAGCGGTCGTGCTGTACGCTTGTTTGGAGGGCGGGTAGCGGTTGACCGTGTTTTGGAAATCGTTGATAATTCCGGATTCTTGCAATTTGCGTTCGTCGCAGGTTAGCAGTACAGAATTGTACTCAGTGTTCATTTTTATTTCCTCGTCCCAGTCCTCTTCACACGGATCTTTGTTGACATCTTCATCCACGGGAGTATTATGTTTGTTTGATTCGTCGTTAAGTGGGATCCAGTCCTCGTTGAAATCACATGCCTCGATGTTCTGATCATCTAGGTTGTCACTGGCTATAGGTCTCGCTGCACTGGCTGAAAAAAAAACGTAACAAAAGATTTAAACACACAACAATGTAGGAGCTTCCAAAGACTTGTTCTGCACTTGTTCTCTATGTTAATCAACGGAATAGATCTTTTCCGAAATACCGTATCATTTCAATATCTCGGTTGCAAGAAATATTTGCACGTGCTCTTATCATATCGAGGTTGTTTTAGACCAGGCATATTTTGCTGATTCAGCAGTTTTTTGAAAAAACTAACAACTTTAGAGCCCTATATTTCCTTATCTAGAAGAGTAGAGAAAATTATGTAATACAATTTCTTCTTCGTTTCAATGAGCTCTATTCGATAATGGTATTTATTTTTCCAAATTTTGACACCCATCTAAACCCCTTCACAAAGTTTCCTAGTAAACGCCTTATAAGGGGCGACATTATGCTCAATTACTCAACCATGCCACTTCCTCAGACCATCCAACTCCGATTTTTGTGAACTCCAATGATATACCTAACTTATGAACATAGTAGGAATTTCTCCCTCCCTAGGTGGTACCTACCTCAAAATATGCCTGGTCTATTTGAAGTTTCATTAGCCACGCATTGGCGAATGTTTTGCATTGCATTGTTTCTTGGGTGGCAAACTCGAAAAAAGGGTGCGCATAACTGCTTTCCTCAAGAAACAATGCAATGTCTTCGATTTCGAGTGACGTAAATATCATGAATATACCCGCATCATGGAGACTAACAATTACAATTTTTAAAATCTAAATTTTTTTTTTTTTTTGGGGGGGGGGGGGGGGGTTGTCAAAAAATTTTTCCAAAACAGTAATCCCATAAAAACGCTGGTAGTACTTACTGTTAGTATGAGATCTCCAGAAGGATGCTCCTCGATTCACAGCATTTCTCAACGCTTGATAATTCCAAGTGAGTTCTTCGGTTTCACCTCCGCTCTCCTCGTCCTCTTTCAATTCGCAGCCAGGTCTACCATATTCAATGATGTCATCATTATCTGTGTTGAGGTGAACAGCGCGAGATTTGCCACGCCAATTGTTTTTTAACGTTGGATCTCTCTCTGGATACTGGACACCTACAGTATAAAGTTCCAAACAAAAAAATTAATGCTTAAAAATGTATGCAAATTTACTACTTTTGTATCAATATAGTAATACGCGAATTTTAATGTGGGCATTTCTTAAAAAACTCCTCTAAATTACAAAGAAATAAATAACAAGCGCGACCCATCCTTAAAAAAGGAAATTAATAAAGTTCTGTGAGGTAAAACTTATATCAATCCACAGAATGTACCAAATAACCAATACTATTGGTATACGATAAATCATCCAGAGTGCTCGAAAAATGATAGAGATGAAAAAAACATTTGGATCAATGCAGAACTTTTAAAGTTTCATGAAAACCATCAGCAGCATATACATACAGTACATACTGTATACATTGAATGCAGCTGTCTGCGCTAAGCAAAACATATTTTTTCTCTAAACAGTATGTAAATAACATTTCTAATTAACCTGGAGTGATTTTCGGGACATCTGCTGTAGACATGTTGAAATTATTGTTGTCGAGATCCAGTCTTGTCAGTTTTGTCAACTTGAAAATAACTTCTGGTAACTCGTCCAGCTCATTGTGAAATAAATCCAACGCCTGTAAACATTTGATGGTTCCTAGAGAGTTTGGGATTGTGGTCAGAAGATTGTTATCCAACCGCAGCTCTATCAACTTTTGGAAATTTCCAATTTCTTCGGGCAGTTCTGAAAGTTGGTTCTTGGAAAGTTGTAGAAATTCGAGATTGCGCAGCTCACAAAAGGACGCTGGTAATTTTCGTAGCATGTTCTGACCAAGATCCAGCCAAGCTAACGATATCAAGTCACCAAAGCGTTCTGGTAGGTGTTGAATTTGGTTTTCGTTAATGTTTGCTTTCACAAGACTTTTTAGTTCACAGAAGGAATCTGGCAGATGGGGCATCCAGTTGCCATTTTGGAAATTACTCCGCTCCAATTCCGGTATTGTGCTTCCAAAATGTACACTTTCGAGCTTAGATAAACAACCAAATTTAGTCGACAATGACTCCATGTAGTTAGCACCCGCGTCTAATATTCTTAAATTATTTGCGTTCTCACAGAATTCATCATTAATTTGTTGTTTACACAATGCATTATCTGAAATCATGAACTCTTCCAATTTAGGCATATCATTACACCAATCTGGTAGACACTTGAAGTTATTGTTTTCAACAAAGAGTTTGACTATGGTTCTGGAAGAAGCAAACTTTTCAGGCAGTTCCTCTAGCTTGTTATTCGAAACATCTAATATTTCCAAAGCTAACAGTTCAGAAATACTGTCTGGGAGACTCAGGAGTTTATTAAAGTTCACATTTAAAATCTTCAATCTACTCGCACATCCTATATCTTTGGACAGCGTTTGTAACTTATTGTTGCTCAATTCCAACACCTCTAATTCTTGCAGATTATCGAAGCTGACGGAAAGCATTGTCAAGTTGTTTTCATCCAAATAAAGCTCTTTAAGTTGGTACAGCTCCGAGACCTCGTCTGGAATAGCTGACAACCGATTCCCAATAAGTGACAGTTTTTTCAACGACGCCAGTTTCCCTATTGTTGTTGGTAACTGAATCAAACGGTTCTCGTTCAGGAAAAGCTCCTCCAAAAGTTTAAGGCTTGAAATACTGTCCGGGATTTCCTCCAGTTCATTGCCAGAGATGCTCAAGTAACGTAGATTCACAAGTTCATTGATATTTTCAGGGATTATGGTTAGATCGTTGTAGTCAAGGCAGAGCGAATGTAATGTTTCTATCTGAGGCTGAAAAAGTTCAGCAGGGAAAACCTCAAGGTCTTTTGATGACAGATCTAACTGACTACTTTTGTTTGATTTTTCCAACTGATCTGCCACTTGTGAAACCATACTTGTCTTCTGGCTAAATTATTTGAGAGTAAAATGTCAACAACATATCTGTCAGCAAAATTTCTACCAAATAAATTGGCATAG
>JAYRBV010029826.1:0-10052 GCA_036023255.1 Mitrocomella polydiademata
AAGCAACTTTGCCTAAAATCTCACTAAAATAGCCATAAAAACTGAAATAAATAATATTTTTAAGTCCGGTAAAAAAACTATTGTTCCTGACACTTTTAAAAAGTTGGTTTTAATTTGTCCTTTAAAAATGTTTGGTTTCTCACTTTTTTGTGCAAGCAGCTGCTACCTGACTATTCCAAACAATTTCCTTTAATTACGAAATTAACGACCCGAGAAGAGACTACTTTAAGATTCGGCTTTGATGTCGGTTTCAAATAGCCGTGCCTCCATTGTTTTTTATTCCTTATTGTTACACAAATAGAGGTGGAATCAGAATACGTACGCCGTCCCTTTAAGTCTCGGCATTCCAACCCAACATTCTTCTTGAATGTTTATGTGGAAATATGTGAGAAGAAAATTACGACGCACGGCGGTTCCCGTCTAAAAGAACTTTCGCGAAAAGGAAAGAAACTTCGATATAACTATGCTCAACCAAATTTTTTTTAGATTAAAACAACTTTCGCGTTTTAAAGAAATCCTGGTTTTCACTTTGCTGATTTGAAACTATTGCAAAGGCATGAACTTTCGCAAAAATAGGCAAAAAAGGCGAAATTTTCTGCGCTTAAAGTAACCGATAAGGGAAGAAAATTCAGGGTAACATTCTCGAATTCTAACGTTAATATATTTTGTTAAAAGATTCTTACTTGTTGGACGTTCCATGGCTGTTCTTGAGATCCATGCAGTAGAAGCACAGGTTCAGTGAAGCCTTGATTGGAACTGTTTGAATTTGGTGTTGAACTGGGGCCTGATCCCGAACCTGAAATAGCAAGACGTATTATTTAGATAAACTAATAATAAAGAGGGAATTAGCGATGCAAAACCTTTGTACAATACACCTATACTGTTTGTTTACAACACTTCTTCATCTCATCGCAAAGACGAGACAGTCCGTTACGGTTTAATCAAAGTTTGTGTTCTTTTTTAGTCAATGGGATGGAGTGCATATTTTCTTTTAAAACACTTTTATTCATAATGGTAGAAGCTACGAAGACTACAAGATTGTATGTGATGTAATGGAGATTAATTAAAAGGTTAATCACTGACGAACGAAGGATCAACGGAAAAACTTACTCGAAGTACTACTATCTGGTGACGACGAACTGGTATTGTCGTTGTTAACAAATTGAGAAGAGTTTCTTCTGATGGCTTTCCTCACGCGTAACTTTTTCCCTTTCATAACAATGGTTACGCTATTCAAAAGTTTGGAAATATCTTCGTTTTCATCAAAAGTCACAAAACCAAACCTACACCAGAGAGAAACAAAGAAGGGCTAGACATCAATTGAAATTTGTATTGACTTTTCCTTCTACGTAAATAATAGAGATACAAGAGATCGAAACATTTGAAAAAGAAAATTTTCGAACAATTGAGTGGCGCCTTTAAATGAGGTTTCAGACAGTTGTATTTACAATGAAGCGGCTTTTTTTGATGTTGACTACATTTTTTCCTTTCGCCTGGAAAGTAAATATTTCCAAAAAAATTTAGGGGAATCTACGAAAATAATGATATAATCATAAATCAATAAATCATAAATTTTGAAATATTTTAAACAAGATAAATAATAACCTTTTCATTCCAAAACATTTTAGGGCAAACAAATACCAAAAATTATTATTATCCAGGGATTGTATCATGCATCAATTTTCATACGCTCTCTTTTACGAGATTTTTTCAGGTGCTTTTACCTCGTTTTCTAGTCTACTCATAGACCCTTTCAAAAACCTTAAAACTTCATTTTCTTACACCTAACAAAAATAAGAAGTATTAAACTGATCACAATACTCCAATGATGGGTTTTTAAGAATTTTCTTGGATTCCTTTTCAAATTAGTGTATTAACTAACGGGTCGAATTTACTATTAACAGACAATTTTTAAACGAGGCAGATAAGTCTTTATTTTATAGAAGCAGCAGTCGGCAAAGATAATTTGTAGGCTTTTGGAAAATGTTTATCCTATGGCTATTGAGCTAAAATTTCAGTTCGTGGCATTTGAAATAAAGAATAAGAGTACATCTGTTTGTATGTAACAGACATGCAGACACACCAGGAAGCTGAAATTTTGTATATTTTCTTTTGATCTTTACTTTTCATTTATTCATTGTCTGATAAAAAAATTGAAAATAAATACGATCACGAAAATTTGTCACGAAACCTTCTTGGTAGAGAGAAGGGAAAACGAAGAGCGATTGTTTTATCATTTGATTGAAATTCAGCCAAAGTAGGGATTTTTCTTGAGCTTTTTTACGCAAATTCCCGGAAGCAATATTTACACTAAATCACACATATTTTTTCCCCCCCAACATGTCGATTTTATAAGAGGCAGATAAAAATAATTCGTAATCTTACCCTTTAGATTCTCCAGTAATTCGATCTGTAACAATGCGAACATCTTTAACCATGCCATAATCACAAAAAAAGGTCTCTAACTCCAATTCTGTCGTCTACAAGATAAGGAAAACAATAAATAGCACGCTAGAACTACAATGCACCCGAGAAAAAAATGAACAAAATCGCACGATTTCGAGAAAAGACTGGGTTGCGCATTACCCCCCCCCCCCCAAAAAAAAATAAATAAATATATATAATCTTAAATTTCAATAGCTGTAATAACATCAAACTGAACCCCTATCAAAAGAATCATAATTTGATAATCGCGAGATATAACGCATAAACAATAAACATTGTGAATTACCTCGTTGGGAATCCCACCAAGAAAAACGCGATTTGGAATTTCTAATCCTCCGTCGGGTGTAGGTATACCAACAGGAACTTTGATGTGGATAGCCTGAAGAGATAAACAACAAATATTCTTAAATTTTATTTGAAATGTTTAAAAATTCGGACAGTAAATTGAAAATAAACACAAAACAAATTCGACGAATAAATAAATAAATAAATAATGTACATACACAAATTATGTTGTTGTTGTGTATGGCAGTGAAAAAACATAATAATTCAATGGAAATCGTCACAGCAAAATAAATGTAAGATATAAAAATTCCTAGATACCTTGATTGGTCCGCGAGAAGTTTGAACCATAGTTGTTGACGGGTTTAAAGGAATCATTATGGAGAATGCCAAGGAAACAGACCAATGCAATTGTATCGCAAAACTTTCAAAGCACGTAGAAAAGTATAAAAATGAGTAAAAATTCAAACTAAAATCAATTTCTAAAAATTAAAATCACCACGTCCAGTCGTGTAAGCTGCTTCTTACTTGTGCGCGCAACTTGGCGTGGTGAGACAAATTTGGCTTCTTTGTTTTTTGAATTTTGAATAGAGCTATCGACCAATTAAAAACACTTTATCTTTAGAACTCTCCTCCTTCTAGTTAATAAGATTAATAATAGCGGCACAGAGGAGTTATTTATCAAGGCCGATCTGACCAATCAGAATTCAGGAAAAAGTTCTCTCTTGGGATATTGATTATACTCCTTTTGGACGTGAGTTGATTACTCCGATGGGGAAAAGAAAAAAACTAAAAATGAATAAAATGTAAAATTGAGAGTGTTTCATTTACTACCATTGGAATTCGTTTTTACAATACGTATATAAAAAGGTTGTTCGGTTTACACATGAATATATTTGTAAGAAACAAAAATTAAAAGCGAGAGAACGTTTAGAAAAATATTAAGTGATATGAATACAAAAACTTTGATATTTTATACAAATAATACAACAAAATAATGAAATTTCAAGGATATAATATTGTAAAAGAAAGGTTCGAAAAATAAAGCGAAACTTTTGCAATGTTTGGAAAAACAAAAACATCGTTTAAAAAAAATGTTGAACCAGGTAAATAAACTGATTTGAAGGTTTACTGAAAAAATCGCTGTCAGGTGTAACTTCGTCTCCAATTTCGACGTTTTTTCAATCTTTTGATTTCTATTATGTTTTGTTGATTTCTTCATCAGTATACCAAAGGCGAGGGTTTTAAAGTCTAAGCTATTGATAGTCTGGTTTGTACCGAAGCCGAGAGAGGCCATATTTTATTTCAAGATAATTATATCAACTTTCTATCTGAAGATACAAAGTTTTATCTCTAGATACAAAACTTCTATCTCCAGATACAAAAGTTTTATCTCGAGATACAACTTCTATCTGAAGATACAAAAGTTCTATCTCTAGATAGAACTTTTGTATCTAGAGATAGAACTTTTGTATCTTCAGATAGAAAGTTGATATAATTATCTTGAAATAAAACATGGCCCTTCTCGGCTTCCGTACATTTGCATACATTGCGAAACTTTATACAAATGTGTTTTTATCAAGGTCTGCGAATAAGCTATTGTACCTGATAAAGTTGTTCGCTCTCATTTTCCAAAAATGCTAAAATTTTCCTTTTGAATTTAGGAGAAGGGTTTAAAATCGCATGGCTAAAGAAAAGTTTAAAAAGACTTTATTGAGATTCAACTTGATTCTGTGACATCTACACGCACACTAAGGACACATCCCCTTAACAATAAAATTAACTATCTAATTAAAGTAGTATCGTGAAAAATTATAATAATAACAATATTAACAAGATTTCTATTTTCTAATTCTAAATTTCTCCAGCAAAAGTTAGTTAGTAAAATATAATACAAAATTCGATGACAAAAAATCAAATAATTTTTAGTGTGCCCCTTTCTTCGGCGGGGGAGGTGGTGGAGCATCTTCCTAAAAGAATAAATAAATTCAAATTAGATTCGAAACTTTTCTGGATTTAAAGGCATAAAATTTGGGCGGAATTTATTTTTAACCCCAAATCGCGAAGTAAATTTATTAAGCTTGACTAAAATACATAATCGCGAGAATTCATAAAATCAATCAACATTTTGTGTATATGACGAAATTTCATAGTAAATAATGCAATTCACAAAAATAAATCCCGTGAAAATCACAGCTAAAATTTCATACTTTAGAGGAAAAGTACGTGTCAGATATTAGTGCTAGTGTTAACCTATTATTTGTTAAATTTAGATAGCGCATGCAAGGCTACCTTGGCCTAGATCTTCTTTTCATTCATTCGTGAAGCCTAAAGGGGGCGGTATTTAACCTGTGTGCTTTTCTCCTCAAATCCAATTTGCCAAATTTTCATAATAATTTCATATTCATCATTTTCAAATAGAGGCGTAGCCTTTTAGATCTTTAAAGAGTTTCATTTTCTCTTTTTTTTTTTTTGAGTGAAACTAGGTTAGTAGGTTAATGAGATTTGTTCTTTTAACGATACTGAACTACGCAGTATATTTCACCAGATTACACCAACACAAGCAAGTTAAAAACCTTGAGTAACGATGTTTATTACATTTTTTCAAATCCCAGGGCGTTTAATTCCAATACACCTTTCTCGAGATTACCATTTTCATTGCTAACCTCTTTTTCATGCATATTTGCTACGATAACCAAACCCAAAGAGTAAAAATACATTGATAATCGATCCTCAAGTGAACTTATACGCAGTTTTGATAATGTATTCTTACTCTTGGGGTTTGGTTGTTATGACAACCATGCATGCAAAAGAGGTTAGCAATGAAAATGGTAATCTCGAGAAAAGTGTATGGTGGGCAGTTTTATGGAGTTCAAGTACGGGACATAAATGGGAAAAGTTGATTTAGCCGTATCATGATGACCGAGTAAATAACGCAATTCTAATTAACCCAATAAAAGGCTACACGATCATACGCGATACCTCTCGATTTAACACGACACGAATCAATCGAAGTTTTCTCATGTCCAGTGCATGACCCCGGGGGACCCTCAAGATTAAGGTTTTTGTCATGTCAATCTGGAAATGATAGTTCAACCAAAATGGACAGTGGAAACGCATCATTAAGTTAGCAGGCTAAACTTTTTTGGGTAGGAGATTTTTTTCATACAATCCTATTTCCCTGGAACACCCGTAAGTGGCTGATATCTGAAGGAGCTAGTTAATTTGGTTAGGAAGCTGATGGACGAGGGAAAGTTCAACAACGTACCTCGTCGCCCTCTTGTGTAGGTTCTAGTGAAGATGTCGATCCAAGCGGATTTCTTTGTTGATTATTTAGAGTTTTTGTTTTCTGTGGAACTATCGGTGGAACGTCATCATCTTGTTCTTGCACTTTAGAAGAAGGCTTAGCCGCAGGTAGCGGAGGTGCAGGTTTACGGTATTCCGGTTTAGGCGGTGGCTTTGGGGATCCACTTGATGGGGAGGCCGGTTGGTAAGGAGGGGGTACCACAGGTGCCCTTTTCGGAATCTCTAAAGGAGGAGCTTCTTGAACATTTGGGATGGTATCGTACCCACCTCTTGACAAAGTACCTTGGCCTTTAGGTGGTAGAGGTGCAGGCAACTACATAAAAAAACAATCAAACCGTTGCTGCTAAAACTATAAATTAAAAAAAACCTTATATAAAAAAGCAAATTTGGACAAGTCAACTATTTTTCGGTTGTGACGAAAATTTATTTCTATAACATACCGAGTAATTTCCAAAAGACAAAATGGCCAAAACACTATAGTATATACTTTTTCAAATGAGCAAATGAAGAACTTTCATTTTCATCAGCCTAGATCATCAAGTTAAGTTTTTAAACGTCCTGGTTATGCCAAATTTTACACAATACACTTGTTTGGGTGATTTTAAAGTATAACTTACAGCAGTGTTACTCATTGAATTGTTTGAAACTGATCGATTTAGGGTTCGCTTGTCACGCCCTGGTAAAGGCGGCGGTCCTTCTCCGCCATCTCCCAATGGTGAGATCATATTATGTATAGGAGAGCTAGGACCGACGATAGTTGTATGGCGGTTTGAGTTTTCATGAAGATGTGGTGAACCTGCAGGTGATTGGTGAGGATGGTGTGTGACGCGTCTATTCACAGGACTACTTGAAAATAGATTCGCTTCTGATTGTGGACGATCTCTAAAAATGCAATAATAAGTAAGTAAATTGAACGGGGTTTTATTTGGTGCTTGGCATTCAACTTAAATTCCCTTAATTCTCAGGTTTGTTTTTGAAAGTTTTTTGAATTCAATAAGGATAAAAAATTACCCTGTCAAATCAAACTGGGACTTTATTCGTCTCTGTACGGGAGCTTGCACAAATCCACCATCGCTGAAGATCTTTCGATTATGCATTTCACTCTAAAAATATTTCGATGAAATTGAAATATTACGAAATCTTCTACAATGAACAAGAAGGCGTTATCTAAGATTTAAAAAATATGGCACGCTAGCTGAAAGTTTTTCTTCCTCGAATAATTTTTTTTTGATGAAATTAACTATTACGAAATCTTCTAAAATGAAAAAGAAGGCGTCATCTAAAATTTAAATAAAGATTTAAAAAATATGGCCCGATAGCTGAAAGATTTTCTTCCTCGAATAAAGAAATTTCAATGAAATTAACTATTACGAAATCTTCTACAGTGAAAAAGAAGGCGTGATCAAAAATTGAATGAAGATTTAGAAAATATGGCCCGATAGCCTAAGTTGTTCTTCCTCGAATAAGAGTAATCAAATCACGAATAGTTACAAATAAAAGGGATTGAGTTCGGATTAATTTTAATGAGAAATCTTTCTGTGAAATTTTGTCCCTGCAACATGAAGAAACTTTTGGTTGAAAAACCTCTCAAATCTTGATGGTCTAAGATTTTTATGTACATGATAATGTGATACATGTTGGAAGTTTATGTTAAAGAGAAGCCTGACATGAAAATGAATTATAATCATCAGCTATGGCAGTGAGAGCAAAAGTTTTATTCAAGTACTAACAGGGTTATTCTCCGAAATAAATCTTATCAACCTGTAAGTAATTAGGAAACGAGCTGGGTGCTTGTTGTGAAACATTACGTGATAACATTAACTTTTTAAAAATTGAATCATTTTGAAAAGGCGACATATCAAAAAATGAACCACTTACTTGTTTCTTCCTATACGGGGCAGCTTTAGCTTTATTCTCTTTCATTAATTTCTCCATTTTCTCGTGGAGAGGTTGTAGTTGAGGTGTTACTAAGCCTTTATGAATCTTCAACCCTCTTTCACACATATCCACCTAGAAAAGACATTCAGAAGTATTTAATGTCTTTCCACACCCTTGATATTGAGGACGACTCTTGGTTGAGGGGTGTCTCTACGTAAAACAGTTAGCCCAAACAAAGCATATCATTTTACTTTTGTGTCAGAAATGTTCGTTGGGAGAAACTTTCGCGGAGGCTCAACATTGGAATATTTTGCGGGATGACTAATTTTAAAGAATTTTGCGGAAGAAATTTTCGCGAATAGGGAAAAAACCGCGAAACCCCGAATACTTCTTCACGCGAAAGTTACTGACACTCAAAGTACATAAATTTAGGACACAACCTATTTATGGGAGAGGAAAGAAACCATATAAGCCGCAAAAAAACAATACCTGTTCAACGATAAGATCTTTGATTCGATCAGTATACATTGTGTGATCAGGGTTTGCCGACGTATATTCTTTCGAAAAGAAGATCTAAAAGAAAGAAAATAAAGGTAAAATGTGGAAACCAATTAAGAAGGTAATTTTCTTCGAACGCATCCACGAGATAGATAGATAGATACTTCCATCAGAGCCGCATTGACCCCTATTTGTGAAAAGTACTATTTTTTTGGGTTGCATTGTAGAGAAGCTAACTGTTGACAAAATATATATCTACCAATCAAGCTTACCCTCTCATAATTCGAGATTCCTCCCATCACGGCCGCATCAATCACTCCATTTAGCAACATTGTGAAAGGGTTGAGATCGATTTTGGAATTTGCTGTATAACGATTACACATAGTCAAGATCTCTTTGTTTTTCACTGTCAATGTATCAATTGCTGTTTCGATTGGCGATAGTTCAATCTGTCAAGAAACAAATACAATAGACATTTACTTAATCATTTAATGAATATACATTAATACCCAGAGTACGTCCCTTTCGATCAAAATAATGTTACAATAAAGTTAGGGCCTACGTTGGAAACACGGACAGCTCATTGTTAGGTAAGTGACGACACGATGTGAATGAACCAAAAAAGTACACGAGCGCTTTACAATTCAAGACGAGAATAATTTGACTGTTCAGAAATTATAAATGCTTACTAAGGTCGAATCGTTTACTTCGAACCACCTGAGTTTACCAGGAAAGCTATCTTTCGTCGTCATGCTCGTCCTTTCAATCCACAGTGACTGGAAAAAATAGAAAATGTTTTAAAAATAACCACACTATTATTGGAATATTGTAAAAATGCAATTTCGAAATCCCAATGTTTAAACTTTTAATAAGTAAAATACTCACCGCAAATTCGTTGTCTTTATCTTTCTTCCCTTTATTGAAAGGTCTACTGAGTGTGAACTCACTAACATCATTAACGTCATAAAACCTGGAGAAGAATAACGAAGAAATCAATGATCAAATACGTACGGGATAAGTACCATGGTGATCACCACTCAGAAAGAACTTTTAAATTCCAGGACATTCCAGGAAACAATTGGGGAAAAAATGAAAATTTCAGGACATTCCAGGACCGAAAACCGAAGCCGAAACATCATTGTAACAGTCAGAACCAAAATATCGATTTGACGATTATTTAAAAAAATATACAGATCTTTAACTAAATTCCAGGACATTCAAGGACTTTTTATCATCTTTTTGGACATTCCAGGGCATTGGTACTGATACTGTATGTCCGACGAAAAAAAAAAATATATTTTTTGAGGAAAATAATGTAACTAAAAATTCTTACTTTGTAATTTGGTCAGCAATTTTCTTGCCTTGAAACTTTCGTCTTTCAACAGGTTTAGGGTCTACTTTGCACATTTGAATCCCTGTATACCACCATGGTTAGTTAAGGAAGCTTTTTATTGGAAATTTTAAGCAGTCAGATTTTGAGAACAAGGAAATATTGATCAACTCCTTCCTTGGATCTAATATCGCAAATTATTATATACCTGTAAGCAATGACCTTAATAGTCAGGTCGCTAGTGGGCAAAAAAAGATGGCGGGGGTGGGACCAAAAAAGTTTTATTGGAAATGATAGAGCTTGACCCCCTGAG
>JAYRBV010029837.1:0-10051 GCA_036023255.1 Mitrocomella polydiademata
AATTATACATGTGGGAATAACTATTCAGAAAGGGCCATACGATACCAGAATGCATCACGATAACTGAAACCCGATAAAGGTCTATTGAAAAGCGTTTTTTCGCTTCGAAGAATTAGAGTCGCTTTTTCGCTTCGCGCGAATTAATTCGCTTAGTGAAAATTAGCCTTTAAGGTGGTTCCCCAGTGATTTTGCTATTTTTGGATTGCAAGCATTTCTGATATATTATTTTTAGCTTTTTGAGTTGACCTTTCATGAATAATTAATGAGCTGTAGGACCCCAGTTTGAGGCCTAAATTAGCCCCTTAAATTAGCAAGCGACAAATCTCCTCCATGAATTGTTTATTTCACGCTTTTCAGATAGCATTGTTTCGTACACTGAATGAAGTAAAATGTATCAAATATGATTTCAGCCTCGTAAATGATGCTTCAAACTTGGTTTTAGTGAAAATACCCATCTCAGTAATTATTCACGGCCTAAGTTTCCAAAACCAAATTTTTGGAATCCAAACCATTTCAGCACGGTAAAATCTATTTGCGGTCAAAATTTCAAAGCTCAAACTCAATTATTTCCTAAGATATGCTTGCCCAAAATATCAAATACATGATTTCTAGAAAATCGCGTTTGAAAATTCAAAACATGATTTTTAACCATCAAACTCAAATTTGAGCCTTGAAACTGTTCCTTGATGAAAAAAACACTGTGTATCGAAAACTGTAGGCCTTGAGCGACACATTCATAGCTAAAGAGCTAAAGATTAAAAGGTCTAATTATGATTCCTCACTAATCGACTACTTGTCTACAAATGTTCTATAGTATTTATACCGGAAAAGAAAAATTCTCTTGTTTTCATTGCCTTTTCACTAGGGAACCACCTTAAAGTTTCGCGGTTCGTTTTTTTTCGCAAGAAGAAACTCAAGTAGATAGCCGAATACAGCTTTCCCGAGATTACCATTTTCATTGCTAACCTCTTTTCATGTCATGACAACCATAAACCCCCAAAGAGTAAGAATACATCGATAATATACATCTCGTTTTTCCCCTACGAAAGTTTTTGACTAGTAGGAAAGGCAGAGCTCCCCTTGAAAACAAGAAAATTGTTAAGTAGAAAATCCATTTATTTGATAAAATACACGAATAAGAAGAAATGTAACAAAATTTACATATGAAACTAAAAGCCAAATAAAATTGTCGTTTGGTTAAAAACAAATTACCTTAAGATATACTACCCTCAAACTTAAGTACGTGCCTGCAAGTTTATGTTTTAAAGGGACCAAATATCGTTTATTGATTACATAATAAACTTACAACCCTGTCTCATTGTTCAGTGAACAACTTAAAATCGACTGGGGTAATAATAATTTCAAAATCCAACTAGGGTGGGTGAAATGTCACTTATTTAAGTCAGTCAAAATATTTTGTCTGCTTGTGCCAAGTTCACTGGGGTTGTTTTAAGAAATTACTTTCTGGTGGGGTGGTGCTATTTTCCATTGGGGTCAAAAAGTCTGGTCGATTTTGGAATATTTTTGGGTGTTAACTTGAACATTGTTTAATATTCAGATTTTCGTACTGCTATAAAGTCGTAAAACTTATCTCAAGGGAAAAATAATTCAGGATAGGCCGAACTACTAAAATAAAATTATCTAAAGTACTTCTCAACAATGGAGAAAAAAATGGAAATATGTAAAAATTAGCTATACCTAAATCTGTACATAATCTATATACTATTTATAACATAAAATTATGGGAAACATATTTGTAAATAAATGTTTGGTACCATATGAAATGGTTAGGAAAACCCAACCTTCAAGGGATACTCTCCATCGCTCTATTGCTTTTATATTCATTTATAAAAAGTTGGATTAAAAATAGACTATTTACAAAAAAAAGAACAAAATATAACTTAAAAATTGTAGGGAAAAGATCATTCATCGATTAATGGCTTTGGGTCACATTATAACGCTCATACTCATGCTCCGCGTGACTTTATGCCCAACAAGTCGTTTGCTTTTACTTGGTTCAACCGAACTACTTTCAGCTGCTTGTTCTGCTGCTTTCAGTTTCCTAAAAAAAGAGAAAAACAACAAAGAAATTATGGATGAAAACAAGAAAACAGAAATTGGCACAATAAGAAAAATATTGCGGTTCCACCCACTCAGGATCTATATCCAATACAATTGTTTCCAAAAAGAATTACCGAGGAAATAAAGTAGCATGAAGATTCTCAATTCGTGCAATCAAACATTATGTCTCCTGTGTACATTTCCTTTCTTGGGCACGCCGACAAGCGTGGAAAGAAAGTGGGAAGTTGAAGGACTTACCGAGATAACACTTCGTTTTTAAATTTTTCTTCGTTTAATTCTTTTCGTAGTTGCGTCTAAGCGAAAGATCATTCATATTCAAAAACAGAGCAACACAAAAATACAGTTCGCATGATATATCACTTCCGAAGAACGGGACCCTATTAGACCTAAATTTGGAGCAGTAGTTTTGCGAAAATACAGTTTTAATCTTTTTTTCCTAAAGTGCATTTCGCGAAAGTTTTCAAAATGAGTCATCCGTAAAAGTTTAATCCCGCAAAATTTGTTACATTCTAAGTTATTTATCCAAAATACTTCATACGAAATTTAGGTTTGTGATTTGTTATCCAAAAGTAAAACGATGTTATAAAAACAAAAAGATCGACACAAAATTTCACGTCTCTCGAGTTATGGTTGGGGCTAGAATGGAAAAAGATCCCGGGCACTTAAATAGGTATGTATTTATTTTCCTTTAATTGAAATTTTTGGGATAAAGATAAATCTGTTCTTACTTTTGTCATTTGTCCTAAAAATTGATTTGAAAG
The DNA here is from genome assembly GCA_036023255.1 of Mitrocomella polydiademata. Taxonomy (NCBI): domain Eukaryota; kingdom Metazoa; phylum Cnidaria; class Hydrozoa; order Leptothecata; family Mitrocomidae; genus Mitrocomella; species Mitrocomella polydiademata. The sequence goes on from JAYRBV010029837.1 coordinate 2,844, forward strand.
AACTTCAGAAGCTGTTGGTCTTTGAGATGCATCTTTTGATATCATTGCCTAATGTATAAAACATTGACTAATTAACTAACTAAGTAATTATTGTTTTAATTTATCATTCTGCAAAAAAATAAAAAAATGGCTCAATTCAAATAAGCGCCTATCTTTAGCAAATAAATTTCATTGGACTAATTGAGCATGGATTCAATTTCGTGAACCACGCGAAAATTAATTCACTGAAGGTACATAAAAAGCATGTTTTCTGCCTGCCGTTTTACATGCACAAAGAAACGTGAACAAATAGAGATAAACAACTTTACATCCAGTAATTGATTGAACTGCGGTGAATGATCAGATAAAGTAGGTAGTCCAGATGTTCTGAAATGAAAATATAAGATAGTATTGAAAATAACTGCGACAAATACATTTTGTAAAATAATAATAGAACTTGGTTATTAATTTTATCTTTTGTCGATACACTTGAAAACTGTCATTATATGAAACTTTATATGACTTTACTTACTTGACTTCGTTATTACGTGTAGGAATATAGTTAAAAATAGACAGCTAACATCTAATTTACATGCTACCCGGATATGGTATATAATGCATTCTTTTGAATTATAATTGGAGCAATTCCAACTCAATTTTTCAACTTTGTGAAACGAATTTTTCTAGTTGTATCATTTGCAGCTGATGATTGTTGTAAAAACATAACTTTTAGTTCTGCTAAAGACATTTATTTTTCTGTGTTTTCCTTATATATAATGCATATATAAAGTTCTTACTGTAGATTCAAAAAAAATTACCTTATTTGATGCCAAGTAGGGCCATTTTTAGGTAGGTCGGGACCACCAGCCTGAAAACAGATTTTTTTTAAATTTTACTCAGCATACAAGCTCACAAGTTTCCATATGAAAAAACAACATGTTTTTAAAAACTTACGGCTAAGAACGTCGTGAGACCAAGGGCAAAAATATCTGCTTTTGCTAGTGCAGAATAATCCTTAAAAATAAAATTATCAAATTTATTTGGAAATTATCTGTATCAATCATTATTCAGCACTTTAGCAGCTGAGTATTGCTTTCGGCTTTCACAGGAAAAATTCTCAAATCCCCTTGCAAAATGATCAGGGGAAAAGGACATATCACCAGGGAAACCTGCAACCTCAGGGGTCGAAATAACGGCCGGTCACCGGTCATGACCGGACAAATTTTCAGGATGACCTGCCAATCTTATTTACAGAAACATTATTTCACTTGTGTATATAACCATCGTTTAGTCTTCTTTGTATAGCCTATTTTAATAGTAATACAAACAACTAAAGGATATGAGAGTGTTTTATTCATTCACGGTTGCTATTGTTCTAATATCTTCCTTGTTCCTATCAAATTAATATGAAATGTTAATAAATCATTTATAATAATGCCAATCATGTTACATTGTGACCCCCTCGCAAAGCACCCCCAAAAAATTTTGCCTGCTGCCCAAACAATTATGACCGGACAAATTAATAAACCTTATTTTGACCCCCAAACCTTTTCCCTGGAAAATTCTTCTTTTCCAGGCGTCATCGTGAACAGTTAGGATTTTGATACATTGATTTTGTAAATTTAAACCAAAGTAAGTTTTTGTTTGGGAAGGTTTATACAGCAGTTATATATATAATACTAGCTACTAAAGTAGTGTTGAACGCTCCGAATGTACACTGCTTGCGCCATGAAAAAGATGAGCGCTACGCGCTTTTTTAATAGCATGCGCCGCGCCATTCACTCGGCATTCTAAAAAAGAGAAAAACGACTTTTGTATAGGTACGTTTATTGACGTCAATAACAGTAGATGTCATTGCATTGAATACTTATTTAACGGTTATAGAAGTGTCACGGGAGTTATAAAAATATACAAAGCTGTACAAAAAATGTAGGATTAAGATAAAAGAAACCACCGGGCAAAAAATCGGCCCTAACAGATTACTTTCTTCCTTGGTTGTATTTTGGGTTAAAAGAAGCTCCTTCAAAACGGATGGTATGTGTGACCAGTGTTAGTGGCTAACAGAAAATCTCTTACGGTAATATAATATAGATAAAGTTAAAACATAATATAATTTCCATATTTTCTATAACTTTCTTCAAGATTGCAAATAATGATATATTTCATCTTAAGAACAAAAAGCCTTAGTGTAGAGTTGCAGGGGGGTTAAATGATTCTTTTAAAAATGTAATTAATAATTAATGTATTCTTGTATTCTATTAAATTTAGAGAACCAGAAAATAGATTTAAGTCTGTAACAAACCTCGTGAAGGATTTCATAGGGTAGAAACCTGCAATCTCCTTCTTCAACCTGTGGTTTCGCTATTGATGTAACATGCCCCAAGTCACCTAGGGAAAACGTTAGAAATATTGATAGCAGTTTATTTTTAAATACTGAAGTGTAAATAAAGATTCAGAAAAAATAATAATAATAAAAACTATCTTTTGAGAACTCTCTACTAACTACTAACCAATCTTATATGTTATCGGGTAGAACGCTTCAGTTTTTTTCTTATCAACTTCATCGCCACAATATCCATCATCACTGCTAATTTCTTCAGATGTTACATCTGCTCTTGGTTTTGCATGTGAACACAAGAATACATTACCTAAAATTTGTTAACAGAAAGATTTGTTGACAAAAAAAGTTATTTACAATTTCCTATTAAAATGAAGCTTGGCAAAAAAGAAACATACCAGGCTTTATATCCATGTGTGCTAGCTGTTGAGAGTGAATATATATCAAGCCCTATTTTTAAAGAAAAAAGTTGATTTAATTTATCTTATTACAGCAAACAACACAATAATTTTAGAAAAATAAAATAATTTTAACACAATCATAAAATATACCTTGGATAACTGAAGTAATAATTGTTTTAAATCTCCTAATTTCATTTCTTGTTTACTAAATCTGTTTTTGTAGATGACTTCTGATAAATTTCCACCTACAAAGAAACATGAAAATCAAAATATCACCGGTAGCTCAGTGGTATCAATAGCCTTCGAAAGTCTTGGTTGTCGTGTTCAAGACCCACCAGGTAGATTTTCTACGGATTTCGCCACTGTCAACAAATCTCGCCAGCTGATCATTTCAGTACACAAATGTGAGGGTAATATTGATTTCAAAATATTACTTTTCCACTTTTCCACAATATAAATATAGTTTACTTCAAATCTTGGAATAAAAGTTGCAGTTACCGTTACAATATTCATTTTGAATCAACATATGATTGTCCTCAGCCCATGCAGAATAATATCTGACTACATGTTGGTGATGTCCCAAAACGGCATGAGCCCACACTTCACGCAAGGCTATTTGTCTAGTAAAAAGAAATTGTATAATCTGTTATGAAAAAACTGGTTTACATATAAATAGGACAAATAAAACAATGATATCAATACATTAACAATTATTTGAAGGAATATGGTATTGATAAAACTTACTCGTCTATAGATCCTGCTAATGGTTTTCTTGACTTCTTCAAAGCATATATACAGCCATCTAAAAAAGAAATATATTTAAGAGTATCCAAAAATTGTCTGTTAAGATAACTTTTACATGAATAAAAAACAAAATAAACTCACCTAGCCTATTCAAACACTTATATACAGATCCAAATTCACCAGTACCAATTTTACCCAGATCCACAAACTCTGCATCAAAGCGAGATATGTTAGTTTCACGAAGGGTGAGTTTCTAAAAGAAAATACCATTCATTGTTATATCTTCTGATGTTAAGCGTGATCCTATAATGCCGGGACCGACGGTTATAAACATAGGACTAAAGATGGTGGATAAGCCGCGCACCGTATAAACGATATATATTACATTCATGTACAGTATTTTAAAACCCTAAATCAATTAACAAGATTTTTATCTATAACAAACCACACACATAAGTTTGTAAATGGTTCTTACTTTTGCAGGATTACCACAAATTTCTGCCTCCATTTCATCATCAGAATTATTGTCAAAAAGTGGAGATTCACTGAAAGAAAGATTTTATTTCATTATCATTAGGCATGTTGAATAGGTCTGTTAGAGGTTGCAAATTTTGATAATTCCTTATTAAAACAAGTTTCAATTTGAATTTGTCATGTCAGATGTTAGACGATTCTTTTCATTTTAAACAAACCTTTCAAACTCTTGTCTTGTTCGCTTGTGTTTTACAACACTAGGGGACGGGGTGAATGGATTTATGTTTGCATATACAAATTGTTTTTTCTCTGGTTGAGGTTCTGTTATTGCTCTTTTCCTATCACCTCCATCTCTAATATTTGTAAACATATCCTTTGACTTATTCGATAGTCTTTTGTTTCTTTTAGTGGATTCACTTTCTTCAATTTCAACAGCACTATGAGTTTCATTTGCTGCATTCTTGAATTTGCTCAATAGAGTTTTTGGTGTGTGAGGGGTGTCAAATAGCTTCAATGCCAAAAAACCTCTATGAATTGATGGTGGTGACTGTAAAAGTCTATTAGTATTAGGACTTGGCGACATGAACTTTGCAGGAGAACAAGGAGGAGAGATCATTTCACCAGTACTGTTAAATTCATCACCAAGAAAGGAATCCACAGATTTTGGACTTCCAAAACTGATATCTTCTGAAATACATGGCATGGGTAGTTTCCCACTGGTGTTGATTACTGGAGGTGTACACGGTCTTCGAAATTTTGGCTTAATCGGCGAATCTTGTTCATCAAATTCATCAAATAGTGATCTTGATAAACAATCCATAATTTTGTTTTAGCTGAAATGGGAAAAGAACTCATAAGTCTACTGTATCCAAGAGGATAAAGAGATAACAGCATCCAGTGTATTGTAGTGTGTTGTCCAAATGGTGCAAATTTAATTGTTGTTTCTTTTGTTCCTTTTGTCGTTTCTCACTTTCTATCTTTCCTTGGTCCTCTTTCCAATTGTTTCCCTTGTCTGCTTGTTTCTGTGCATCCCGTGTTCCCTTGAGCAAAGGAAACAAAGGAACAAGGAAACAGATACGCGTGGAAACAAGCAGAGAGAGAGGTAACAATGGACCAACGCAAGATAAGGAAACAATGGAAATGAGGGAAACAAGAGAACAAGAGATGCTTGTCTGCGCAACATCCCACCTTGCTCTGCTTCGCTTTTTAAGCGAATTGCCGCTGCGGTGGTCTGTAGGCAATACTCTGTTTTCTTGAGTTCTATCCCCCGAAAAACTGGGGGACTGAGTGCGTATATATTTGTAAACAAAACACCGTACGGAACATCTGCTAATCCGAGATTTAGATTTGTAGTCTCCAGTCTACTTGAACCAAGAAAGCAATAGTATTGCGCACAGACCACCGCATTCGCTTAAAAAGCAAAGCAGAGCAAGGTGGGATGTTGCGAGACAAAAGAGATGCAAGAAACAAGGGAACAAGTGAAACGTACACAGTACAATACCGATGATGGTACGGTACAGGATATTTGAATCATAGATTTTAGGTCCCTGTACACCCTGTTGTACACTGTCTGAAAAAATATAAACAAAAACTTCCACGACACCAACACACTTTACAACACCCCAACTCACTCAAAAGTAGCACAGTCTTCTCTCGACTGATTGTTTTAGACAGAAAAGCTGTTAAATAGTGTACGATATTCCTATTTTTCCTGAGAGAGGTTTTAAAAATTGCATACATTCAAAGCTAGTTTGATTAGAGGGGATCAGGAAGTTTAGAATTATTCTGTGTGTTGCTACTACAAACTTTTTCAGTTTTTAATGACTATATCCAGGATGGATCAGACTATTGTGCACCTCCAAAACATCAGATTTGTAAGTGAACCCTTTTAAAAGCACAATCAAAATTATCAACAACGAATATAACTGTATAATGAAACCAAAAAGTCTACGAAGAGACATAAACAAACATTGTGCAATCTGCAGATCTGTCGATTTTGGTCGCTGTCTTTCCCTTCGCGTCTGCTCCAACGTTCCACATGACCCGCACGATTTTGGATGTTTTGGTTGTAGAATTTGAAATTTAACCGCTGCTCACTTTTTCAATATTGATTATCTCCCTTATAATCCTAGATTACCTCCCTTATATCATAGTCCGATTTTCATTGAAATCTTTGAAATAAAAATTAATTTAAAGTCCAATTTAATTTATTCTAAAATTTTTTTAAGGATGTTCAAAAGACTTTCATGTTATATTCTAAATCCTTGAAGATTTTCCTGAAAACATAATCCCAAACATAATCTGTACCTCCATAATATTTTGCATTAAATATCGAAGGGATATCCAACCTCCATGATATTGTGGGGAGTGAGTATCCTACCGCGGGATATTTATTTCGCGCGCGGTTCGCATTGCACTCGGGACGGGATTTAAAAAAGAAGATTCGTAACGCTTTGAGGCTCACAATGTGAGAAAATGTCTTTCGAAGCTTTCACAATAACAGATTTGAAAAATCTCTAGCATTTTTGAAAATCTCATCAGCACGTCAACGTATTACACCATCATCCAGGCTTGATATAACGCTCTATCTTTCTTTGAATCCGCTCCCACCGCCCAAGGCCGTTGGCGAGTTATGGAGATTTATCAGGAGCCTTGAGCCTTTAGCTCTTTAGATTCTTTGGTTTTGGACCAATATGATGAATCCTGATGATTTCAGTAGCCTAATAGTACCCAGACTACTTCAAAACTTTCGAGTTTTACTGTTTCTCGACTTGAATTGACTAAAAAATGACCGTCAAACTTAGATTGAAAGCAACCAAATTAAGCGTATTTTGTTTCTTTTGCCATAAATTTATGTCCATGATTGTAAGTAGCGGCGGCGGCCGCTACTTAACTAACCGCGACTTTTTTTATAAGTGGCGGCCGCTAGTTACAAAAAAAGTCTCGAGCAGGAGGGCACATATGGGCCACCGTATTTTTTTGATTTTTTTCATGATTTTTCTGATTTTTTTGATTTTCTTTTCTGATTTTTTAAATATTTTTGATTTTTTTTGTGTAGGTGTACGTGATTTTTTCGAGTGATTTACCCATTTAAACATTTATTAGTTTATTTATAATAGTTAATGGCGTGCCGAATTGCACACCGAGCAATAATTGTTAGAATATATATTGGTATATGTGACTAAAAGTAGTGGTAAGTGTTAGTATCTGACGTTGGCGAATTGTTCCTTGGTTTTATTTTGGGTTAAAAGAAACCGCTCCAAAACGAAAAG